>CM035095.1:53339891-53610372 GCA_020205505.1 Panax japonicus | reverse complement strand
CATAGAATTGAATCATTATATATACGATGAGATCACCCCGTGATCTGATAAATTATGACCGCCATAAAGAATCAATCTTATGATTGGAAAGTTTAAAGCAAGATTGCTGTGTGAATGGTACGGATTCAAGAAAGGGTTATGAATGCAGATTAAATGAAATTCGAATGGAAAGAGGGGGTTAAGATTAGGTGGGATTTCAATGAGGACTCATGTCGGCAGCTGAGTTGTATGATTCCTTGTATGGGCGGGAAATTGTACTTGGTGTAAAAACTACTTAGTATCTGACACTGATAATTATTGAAATGTTTGTGTCGCGCTATTTGCTATATGCATGTTAAGAGGGTGATTCCTTTCTCATGTGTATAAAAAAATAGATAGGTCATAGGTAGAGAATATAAGGTTAAGTACGAGTTCTTAAAACTCATACTTATGTGACATTCTTGACTCATAGTTATATGAAATGTTTATGAATTCCTCAGCGAATGGACGCCAAAGGTCTGAGTAGGATAAATTTGTAAACTCATATAACTGTGACAAATTTATGGACTCATAAGTGGGGTTTGACGAACTGGGTATAGTTAATTTTTAGTGAAGGCAAAAGAAATAGGTAATATTGGTATTAGCTGAATATGTATGTTTTTGTGTGGTATATGTGATAAGTATATTTGTGTAATGATATATTTTTAACTTTTGTGTTGGACAAAGTTGTAAATCCCGACTTTTGAGTCACGAAGGGATAGCGAATGTTTAAAATAGAATGTGTTATGGCATATCAAGTGTTATGAATATGAGTCTATGACTAATGGGATAGTTGGTATAAAGATAGTAAATATTTATTTGGTCACTGGTTATTACAGTAGACCGAGTTTTTAAAAATCTAATATTTTGAATACATGATTATTTGAGTAGAAAATTTTGTGTTATATGTTAAGCATATACGATAAGGCTTAGTATGTAAGAATAATTTATGAAAATACCGTTAAGATGAAAACGAAACAAAAGGATAGAAGAATCTGTCGACAAAGCTGGAAGACAACCAGATTCGATACAGAAACTTGCGAATATGGACGATCAAGCTGTGCAGAATGGAATACTAATCGAACGTCGAACATTAAAGACTTCAAGGCGGTCTTATCGCCAGAATTTAAAGGTACAAATGACCCTGTAGAAGCCCAAACTTGGGTTAAGGAAATTAAAAAAGTGTTCGTGATAGTTAGGGTAGCTGAGGGGCAAAAGACCTCTTTTGCCACCTGCATGATGAATGGTGACGCAAAATTTCTGGTGGAAAGTAAATTAGACGAGGGCAGGAGCAGGTGTGGTAGCATGGGATAGGTTTAAGACATTATTTTTCGAAAATTATTTTTCTGGTAGTATGCAGGCTAAAATGGAGGTGAAATTTCTAGAATTAAAGCAAGGGGATATTTAAGTTGCGGAATATGTCAGTGAAATTTAATGAGTTGACTAGATTGGCTCCGCATCAAGTTGATACGGAGGCTAGAAAGGCACGAAGGTTTGAGCTGGGATTACAACCCTAGCTCTACAACAAGGTGGAAGTGTTGCAGATTCATACATTTGCAGCACTCATGCGGAAAGCGATTATTGTTAAGAAAGGGAGCAAGGCCATGAGCCTCTACAACAAGGTAAGAAGGAACAAGGGTAAGGTTAAGGGAGCTGAGAAGGTAGGAATTAATAGTGGAAGTAAGGGTAGAAATGAAAAGAGGAAGGCGAAGAACTTTGGAAGCGTGCAGGTGAAGCTTGAAGGTGGAAAGAAGAAGCATGTAGTGTAATATGCAAAACGGTGGAAAGAACCACTCTGGGAATGTTTGAAATGGAAGTTAGTATGTTATAAGTGTGGGCAGAAGGGACATGTCACTTCCGACTGTCTCAATCCAAGAATGTATAGTAGGTGTTTCAAGTGTGGATCAGTGGAGCATAAGGTGGGAGACTGTTCAAGAAGGAGAATGGAGGTAAGGAATACGAATACGGGGAAAATGGCAGCAGGACATTGGCAGCAACGACACCGACATCAATGAACTAACCAACGGAATCAACCGCAAACGTCTTTAATACGACCGTGCAAGATATCGTGGCAGCTGGGGATGCAACTCCAGGTATTACTCGAACCAATATTATTTTCTTAAATATTGATTTCTTATATATAGTAAATTATTTTTATAAATTATTTTGAAGGAGGAATTTGAGTTCTTTTAGAAATCAAATTTCCGTTTAATCAGAAAGACAAGCTTTATGTAATAGTTAAAGATCAATTCGATCAATCATGATCGAGATCTATTTGCAATGATTGTGTATGCTATATACCCTGGTATGTATAGGTTTTAAAGTGGTGATTCCGGGGACGGAATCTTTATAAGGGAGGGTGAATGTGACAACCCGATATTTTCTATATAAATAAATCATAAATTTTGCGTATAATTTTTTTTTTATTAAAATAAATATGAATGATATGTGTCAAGGTAATGTGTAATTATAAGTATATGCGTGATAAATAAAATTTATTTATTACCTTAAGTATTGTAAATAAATTTATTTTTAAAATTATTGATTATTATCAATTATAATTTTTATACTAATTAATTCCTTATTGGAAATGCTTTTATTAATTATTTTCTATGAAAGTATAGGTATATATTATTTAAATAATATATGAAAGGATTTAAGAATGATTATAATAATTATTTATATGTATTTGTTCAGGATATTAAGTTAATTCTTTTAACTTAATTATGATAGATAAATCAGATATGGAATCCAAACCTTAATTCTGGGTTTTGATCAATGAATGAGAATAATAATATTATATTGTTATTTTTCAGTGTTAAAGATATGTATGGTTATGTGTGTAATGTTAATGTGTGGAACAGTTTTATTATATTACGACCAAACCCTAATAATAGTTTATAAACCCTATTTCTGGTTCTGGAATAAGGAATGATGATAATAATATAATATTAATTATATTTTTGATTTTTCAGTGCTATAAATATGTACCGTATGTACGTGTTGATGATGATTGGTCAATTATGGTGTTTAATTTCAAAATCCTAATGTTAATTGGTTAAACCCTAGTTTTCTGTGAAAAACCCTAATTTGAAAATAAATTGTGAGTTTAAGACTGTTATATGACGATGTTATATGATATAAGTTATGTGTTATTTAATATTTTGCTAATTATAGAAAACCCTAACTTTAAATGTAAACCCTAATTATATTTGATTTTCTAATAATTAGAAACCCTAATCAGGAAACCAAAATCGGAGGTTTAATTAGTCAGAAATAGTGTTACTATGATTGATATCAAGTGTGATAAACTTTAATTACTAATTAAGGTAAACCTAGTTAGTAAATTAAAACCCTAAAAAAAAAACTAGAACCCTAATTTAATTTCTAGAAAACCCTAATTATATTATGGAAACCCTAATTTTTGGTATGATAAACCCTAATTGCTTTATTAGCAAAGTTAATCGTGATTAAGGGTAATAAACCCTAATATCCATGTATAAGATAATTACAAACTTAATTTGATTAACAAAATTATTTTTTTCAAAAATTTTAGAAACGAAAAGTTATTTATTTTTATTTATTTAATTTTTGTGCAAACCCTAAAAATGGAAATTCTAGAATTTTGCTAAATTGGCTCAAACCCTAAACCAAAACCTAATCCTAAGGGTTTGACAAGATTACAATTATGTCATTAAATTAATTTATCAAGTGACTAAAATACCCTTTTGTACATTATTTGAGCTTACTTGCAAATCTATACAAAATAAGAGTTGTTGGCCAACTCCTACCAAACCCAACCACTCCTAACCACTCCCTTGACAGCAAATCATCCACCTATACTAGCAATTCATGCATCTTGCTTGTATATATATAGATTAAGAAAGAGAAAACCATTTTGGTGACTAAATTTTGTCCAACATTCATCCAACTCTCATTTTCTCTCAAACCAACGAAAATTGCAAGTATATCAGTCCTATTTTGAAGCCCCATGACCATCAATAACAAATCAGAAGCACAAAATCAAAAATTGGATCAAAGAAAGGTATAAAACCCTAATCCTAGAAATCCTTTGATTTGATGTTAATTGTTGCAATTGATTGTTTAAAGTTGTATAATAAGGAGTGTATTAATGTTCTGGGTTGTTAAATTCATGACCCATAACATCAAAGTGCTCAAAATCAAAGTTTTTCCAACTTTTGAAAAACCGAACTCTATTATTTTTGGGCTAATGTCAGGGCTTATAACTCTTTACTTGATCATGATTTTTGTTGTTTAAAAGTTGTTATAAGTAGTCTGTAATGTGCTCTTTAAGATGCAAAACGAATCAAAGTCAGATCATTTGTAGATCAGAAGATATAAGCGGTCAAAACCCGTTGACCAAAACTGTGAAATGACTGAACCCAGAAATTTGTTTAGCAGTGTCCGTGTTCATGTTTGACCGGCCATATCATGATCATATTTTGATATTTTAGTGTTATGCTTTGTAGTTGTAGTAATACATGTTGTCTACACACTGGAAGTGATAAATCACAAAAACGTGCCACGATCATTAAGTTATAGAGGTCCAAAGTAGGCACCTCGAACTGTTCTTCGTGAAGAACAGCTCTGACAGCTACTTTGATGGCCAATATCTTCCAGATCTGGTGTTTTTAAGCCATGATGTTTGTTGGTAATTATAGCCTTACATGAGCACTGCAAGACCCAATTTATAGATTGTCCAAATTCGTTCGGATGAGAGAGTTATATTCGATCAAATGTTCCCTCTCGCTAACTGCCTTATGAAATCTGGGTTGATGAAGAATACCATTAGCGACGGTTTCTGTCGCCTAAACCCTATAGCGACGGTTTTGTATTATTTTTAATTTCTGGAAATTCTAAAAATGATTAAAAATTAGAAGAAATTAGATTTTAATTATTAAAAATACCAAATAAATTCCGAAAAATTATTTTAAATTCTGAAAAATAGTTTTTAACTATTTAGAGTATATTTCATAAATATTTAATATTTTTGGAATATAAAAGGTATTTATTTATTTAATTACCATATTAGATAAATTATTTAAAAATGGTTTTAATTCAAGAAAAATCATGAAAAATTATATTATTATGTTAGAAAATATTTTTGAGTTATTTTGATAACTTTTAATATTTTGTGATAATTTTTATTAATAAATTAATATTAATGATAGTTAAGTTATTTATTAAATGAATTAAATAAATAAATTAAAAATGATTTTCTTATATTAAAAATAATTTTAAATAATAATAAGGTATTTAAGAATATTTTAAGTTATAAAATATAACTTTTAATATTTAATGGTTAATTTCATTAATTAATGATATTAAAGTTATTTAATAATTATATTAAATAATTTAGTTTAAAAATGATTTTAATATTATAAAAATCATTTTAAATGAAAATAAAGTGTTTAAAAATATTTTGAGTTATAAAATATAACGTTTAATATTTAAAGGATAATTTCATTAAAAATTTAATATTAATGATATTTACTTAATGATTATTGATATTAAATTAATTTAATAATTATATTAAAAAAATTATTTAAAAATGGTTTAATTTATTTAAAAAATCATTTAAAAAGGATATAAATGAATTAAAAATATTTTAAGTTATAATTAATAACTTTTAATATTTGGATAAATAGTTCATTAATATTTAAATATTAATGGTAATTATTTAATAATGATTTTAAATGTTTTAAAAATCATTTAAGGGTAATATTAATACGATAAGAATATTTTGAGTTATTATACATAACTTTAATATTTTGGCAATGGTTTCATTAATAGTTTAATATTAATTAAATATTAATGATAATAGAATTGTTTGATATTTAAATCATTTAATAATGATTCAGATATTTCAAAAATTATGGTAAATGGTAATAATTATTTTATAATTATAAGGTCATGAAAAATGATATGGCTGTTATTTAATTAGTCTAAATGGATATTGGTCAACTGTTTAGAGTCTTAGACTCGATAATTACCAGATAAAGATGTCGGTAGACCGACATATTTCAGAAATTAATCGGAACTTAGATAATTTAATTAGTTAACTATTTATTTGTGATTCAATGGTTGTTAAAGTTGTGTGACAATGTGATTAGGAATGAGTTGATATTAGTTTGTAATGTCATGGTTGTTGAACATGTGTGATAAGATGATTAGGTTATGTGCTGACTACGAAATGCAGTACTATGTGTTATATTGTTCTAATCGAACGAATGATTTGATTAATGATAGGCTGTGATAGAAAATGGTAGAACTAAGTTGAGAATTGTAAGCAGCGCATCAGGCAAGTATCCTAACTTTGCATTTTCTTTATGCAATGGACAGAAGTAAGAAGTTCAAAATTATTATTATTAATGTACAGATGGTTAAACCTATATTATATACACCCTTTGATTATCAACATGTTAGTATATGATAATTCGGATATATATTCTGTTCGTTAATTTCTAGAAATGATTATACGAGTTCCCCCACTTGGATAATCATTGTATTTAATCACATGTTGATACACCTTTGTTATACATATATGTTGAATTATAGATTATTGTTGGATAAAATAAAACCTTTTGTTTGGAACCCTGACAAATATGAACATCCCGTTTACGGGAAAACTTTTATGCGCCCAAGGCGGATCAAGTAAATTATAACATCGTTCTTGTAATGTAGTATTGATCAATACAGGACACAAAGGGCTGATCAACCCCGTGTCCGTAAGTTATGACGGGTTGCAGATGAAGTTCTGCTAAACCTTTTCGAAAATAAAAAAAACAATGTTCATAAAATGTCACTTAAACCTTATTTATAGCCAGTACGTAGTTTCAAAAGTTTGAAAGAGAGTTGTTATGTTATTAATATCAGTTCAGAATACTTCATAGCTATTGACTTGTTGTAGATGGATATTATAAAGAAAACATTTAAATTCTTTCAACTTATATACATATAATACTTGCTGGGCACTCAAATGCTCATTCTTGCTTAATTTAAATGTTTTCAGATAAGTGTGAACAATCAGATGGATCGATCAAGAACAAGTGAAAAGGAAAGCAAACAAATTAGGTTTACGGTGTCTTATAGTAAAGGTTGCGTACTTGGGATTAAACTCTGATGAAGGTAAGATAAGTTTATAATTTATATTAGTGTTATTATTATTAGTAATATTTGCGCTCATAGAAATGGTATCGTGAAGTACCGAGTTCGGGTTTCAAGTATCCGGGTTCGGGGACTTTACACTTGCAACTGGTCAAACAGGTCATCAATTCGTGGCAATGGATACCTATTTTTTATGGTGACATGATTCAACTCCCGATAATCAATATAAAGTCGAATACTCCCATCTTTCTTTTTCACGAATGGAACAGGAGCACCCCAAGGAGAAGTACTAGGACGAATAAAGCCAATGTCTAACAATTCCTGCAGTTGGGTTTTAAACTCCTCAAGTTCAATAGGAGCCATTCGATATGGGGCTTTGGAAATGGGTTTTGTACCGGGTTCAAGGTCGATACAAAATTCAATTTCATGCTCTGGGGGTAGGCCAGGAAGTTCTTCGGGGAATACATCAGGAAATTTATTAACAACAGAAATATCATTCAAAGCTGACGTATTTTTGTTTAAATCTGTGACATGAGCTAAGAAAGCTTGACATCCGTTTTTCAATAAACGAATAGCTTTATGACTTGAGATGACCATGATTGATTTTAATGGTTTGGTCGCTTGAATTCACATAATAGGTTGATTAGGAATATGAAAGCTAACACCCTTATGGAAACAATCAATTTTTGCATGATGAGTAGTTAACCAATCAATCCCTAGAATCACGTAAAATGCAAGTATTTTCAATGAAATATGATCTACAGGTAATGTGAGGGTACCGATTTAAACCAAACAAGACTTATAAACAGTGGATGTAATAAAGGTTTCTCGCAACGGAGTTTCCACAGATAAGTCAAAGTCTAATTTCTCCGGAGTTAAATTTAATCGATGAGCGCAAGTAGGAGAAATAAAAGAATGGGTAGAACCGGTATCAAATAAAGTATAGACTTCGTTAGAGTTTATGATAAGCTTACCCGTGATGACCTCATTCGGGTTCCTTGCTTTCTGGGAGGTCACAACAAACGCTCTCCCTTGCACTACCGGCTTTGACCTTTCTGGGACGGCTTTTGGTGCCTCCATCCTAGCTGAATTTATCTTTGGTAAACGACAAAATTGGGCTAAGTGACCTTCTCTTCCACAATTATAACATGCTTTGGACGGCATCGCATAATTTGGACTGATGTGTCCCTCCCCTCCGCATTTGAAGCATATGATAGGTGGTCTTTCTCCTTCCTTAACAACGGGTGCTGGTGCCGACGTCTTTCCATCATTGTTGAATCTCCTTTTTTTGAAATGTCCATTCTTATTGTTTTGTCCCTATTTACCACCGAAGTGGTAATCATTTCTGGCCTGCTGATTCCCTCCACGCTTGTTGTCACCGCTTCGATGACCACTCTCGCTGGTATTATAATTTTGCCGGCTGCTCTCTTTTAGTTGAGTTGACTCGTTATCGCGCTCCACTAACTGAGCCCTATTTACAACATCTGAATACAAACACAGTTTATGAGAAATAAGATGTTGACGTATCTCCGGCTTCAAACCTCTTAAAAACATTCGCGCCATTCTCTCTTCATTATCAACCAAGTGGGACGCAAACCGTGATAACTCTGCAAATTTTGCCTCATATTGCGACACGGTCATATTATTTTGTTCCAACTTAATAAACTCCACCTCCTTCATGTGGCGAATACTTTCGGGAAAGTATTTATCGTTGAACAGCTCCTGGAACTTCTCCCAAGATATCTTCAGTACAGCAGGTTGAGTACGTTTTACCGATTCCCACCAGTAATCTGCCTCTCCACGCAACATAAAGGCGGCAAAGGGAACCTTTTGCTCCTCGGAGCATCCCAAGACATCAAATATCTTGGTAATCTGCTTTATCCATGCTTCCGCCAAAAGTTTTTTGGCTCTCCCTTAAACTCCGGTGGTCCCAGCTCCTTAAACTGTTTAGCGGTGAACGCCCGAGAGTTTCCTATGTTTCCATCTACGTTTTGGACAGGAGTCGCTCTTGTCTGCTGTTGTATGAATTGCATAAAGCCTCTGAACATTTGATCATTCATCATTTGGTCAGTGTTGTTATTTTCATGAGGATTGTCGCCTTCCTGATGCACATTATCCTGATTATTGATATGTGGTGAATCAACGATCGCCTGTGCTCCATTGCTATTCTCAACATTCTCAGATGTCTTTTTCAGATACTGCCACAAAACAAAGGTTAATTGACATGTAACATAATATCTCTAAACTCTGACCAACCAATTTAAATACAAAATAAATTTAAGTAGGTCATACTAGCAAAGGAATTCCCCGTCTCTCCCCTTCTAGTTCTAGTCTCACATCTTAGCCAGGGATCATATCCCTAAGCTCTGATACCAACTGTGACGCCCCCAAAATTAGGTATACATCACCCATCTTGGGTCGCCAGATACATGGTACAGAATTCAATTACAACTTACTAACACAACTGTCGTGTACAATACGACAAAACATAAACTGTGAGTTTGAATACAAGTATTGTCTACTAGAGATTATACAAACTCAAAAGGAGTCCTCATTACAATTATTATCACACTATTTCATAGAATAGTAAGGACTACTAATGCTATCCTCTGGACCATTACTCCGTTCCCCGACTCGTCCCAGCTATATTCTCATTTCCTGAAGAGAACAGTGAAAGAAAGTGTGAGCTCAACTAGCCTAGTAAGAAATATTATGACTAAGATAATGCAGAATAAATTATCATTAGCCTTCAACAGTGTTAAACTGATAAAATATAATAAACATCAAGTTTAACTGCAGCAGAACCAGCAATCCATTAAAAGAGTCAAGTAGAAAATAAAATCTACTATCTTTTATGATTTAAAAGGATTTTCATCACTGTTATAGCTGAGACTCAGCTTAATAAATATTCTGCGTCATCGAATCACCCCTGCACTACGGCCAAGGATATTATTTAGTATCACGACCACAATTATTCATGCACTACGTGCCAAGAATATTTGTGTATTCATTAATGGTCATGATCATGCCAACAACTGTCCATCAATGCACTACGGGCCAATGAGGATTTTTAATTTTTACAACATTTGTAACATTACGGTCATGATTACACCGAATAACCTCTGGTTATAATCATACCAAGTCCATCTATGCTCTACAGGCCACAGATGACTTTCAAAAACATATAAACATGAGGATGATGACAATGATATAAGAATTCAATAAAACAAATTCAAGAATTAATTTATTCAGGAACTAAATAATGTCTAAATTGTCAACACGATATTGTTTTGTGGAGTAAAATTCAAGAATACTTAGAAGAATATTTCTATGAAAGGATACTGGATGAAGCGCAAATATCAAGGGTATTCCACTAATTTCATGGAGTATAGAAGTTAAAGTTTTAACCAACTGAGTATATTAAAGAATGAAATAACAAAAGAAATCACCATGCATGCGATAGACCGCACATGCAGGTTATTCCAACAGAATAATAAATAACAGAACTAGGTCAGGTGAAATTCACACCGACAGGATGTTCCAACCTAATTATAAAGACGAAACCAGGTCCGGTGTAAAACACACAGACAAGATATTCCAACAGAATAATAATAAAGACGGAACCATATCCGGTGTAAAACACACAGATAGGATATTCCAACAGAATAATAATAACGACGGGACCAGATCCGGTGTAAAACACACAGATAGGATATTCCAACAGAATAATAAAGACGGAACCAGGTCCGGTGTAAAACACACAAACAGGATGTTCCAACAGAATAATAGAAGAATGTCACCAAGTATAGGGTAAACCGCGTATACAGGTTATTCCGACAGAATAATAAGAAATGGAATAACAACAGTTCTCTTCATGAATAAGAAAGAATAACACCCCTTATGGGTACAACAAATAATATTCCCTACCTTAGAAGAACTGGATATAAGTGAAGTAGCAGAAAACTCTTCTTCTTTCTCTCTTATTCTCTATACTTTCTCTCTCTATAGCTTGTATGAATTCGTGAAAAATAATGAAGCCCTAGGCCTCTATTTATAGAAGATTTATTACTATTTACGAAAGTATTTACTATTTACGAAGGTAATTACTATTGACGAAGGTAATTACTATTTACGAAGGTAATTACTATTTATGAAGGTAATTACTATTTACAAATGTAATTACTATTTATGAAGGTAATTACTATTTACAAAGGTAATTACTATTTACAAAGGTAATTACTATTTACGAAGGTAATTACTATTTATGAAAGAGACTCTTAGATGATGACATATGGCCCCCCATAAATAATTAAACTTACCACAAACGTCTAATAATAGACTCTTTATATACATCAAGGATTGAATAAAAATTACCAGAAATCATTTTATTTTTTATCAACACTTATTTAATCTTGCAACAATTATTAATCATTTATAACTTGTCGTCTCAATTATTGTTTAAATAATATAACATATTATACAGATGATACTGTGACAATAATTGAATCAATATTATAAGAGATATGATGCAGCAATTACTGTAGCAATAATTGAGTATAGCTGAGTGACTTCTCACGTAAGCATCAATAATCAATACCGTGTGCTACTATGCAACAACGCGTATTACTGTACTTTTACTACCGAGTAGTTCAACAGTTTTAATGGTAACACCTCCGCCGTTATTTTATAGAAAGATAATTTTGTCATTTTCTAACTACGACAATACTTCCGTTGTGGGGTCCACCAATGATTGTGCCGTCGTACGAATATTCCCCGACAAAAAGAATATTCCCCAACCAAACGAATATTTTATAACAACTTGCGTACTTTGCAAAATTTATAAATATTACCCACAGCTATAACATTATATCAAATTTATTCCATAATATTCAAAAATAATAATTATAAAAAAAATTCATCTTTATTTATAAAAACTGGGGTCTTACAAACTCCCCTTCTTATGAAATTTCGCCCTCAAAATTAGGGTACGTACCTGGTATGTCAAAGAGGTAAGGATACCTTGATTTCATTTCAGATTCTAACTCCCAAGTCATTTCCTCAACATCGTGGTTTCTCCACAAAACTTTGACTTGAGGTATAACCTTGGAGCGTAGAATATGTTCATTCTTATCCAAGATTTGAACAGGAATCTCTTCATACGTCAAATCTTCTGCTATTTCGTCCGGTTCTAACTCAATAATGTGGTTCGGGTCTTTCACATATTTACGTAACATGGATATGTGAAAAATGTTATGAACACGAGACATACTTGGCGGTAAAGCGAGTCTATAGGCCACAGTTCCTACTCGATCGAGGATTAAAAATGGACCGATGAATTGAGGATTAAGTTTTCGTCTCTTTCCAAATCTTGTAACTCCTTTCCATGGAGTAACACGTAACAACACATGATCTCCTATATTGAATTCCACGTCCTTTTGATGAAGATCAACATAACTCTTTTGTCGATTTTGTGAGATTTTTATACGTTGTCGGATCGTTTGAACCTTTTCCGTAGTCATACGTACCAACTCCGGTCCCAACAAAGTTGCTTCACCCACCTCATCCCAGCATACTGGAGAACGACACTTTCTTCCATACAACGCTTCGAATGGAGCCATGCCAATACTTGTTTGATAACTGTTGTTGTAGGAAAACTAAACCAATGGTAAGAACTTGTCCCAACTTCCCTTGAAATCAAGGACACAGAGTCTTAATAGATCTTCGAGAGTTTGAATAGTCCTCTCCGACTGTCCGTCCGTCTGAGGATGATATGCCGAGCTAAATCGTAAATCTGTGCCCATAGCTTTTTGCAAACTAACCCAAAATCGTGAAGTAAATCTTGGATCTCGATCAGAAACTATGGATACTGGCATACCATGCAGTCTTACAATCTCGTTTATGTACCTACGAGCAAGACATTCAAGTGTATAAGTTTCTCGTATCGGTAAGAAATGAGCAGACTTGGTCAATCTATCAACAATGACCAAAATCGCATCAATGCCTTGAGAAACCTTAGGAAGACCGGTAAAGAAATCCATGGTAATGTGCTCCCACTTCCATTCTGGAATTTCAAGTGGTTGCAATGGACCTTTTGGTACTTGATGCTCCGCTTTAACTCGTTGACAAGTTAGACACCTTGAGATAAACAACGCTATCTCTCTCTTCATATTGCTCCACCAAAATTTATGACGAACATCATGATACATTTTGGTACTCCCAGGATGGATTGCAAACGGTGTATTGTGCGCCTCCATCATGATTTTATACTTTAAATCAGGGTCGTTAGGAACACAAAGTCTGGAGTTGACTCGAAGTATTCCTTCTTCATCGATTCTTGCTTCCGTCATAGCACCCTCTTGCACTTTCTTCCTCATACGCATCAGCTCCAGGTCTGTAGCTTGAGCAGCTTTAACTTTATCGATTAAAGTCGGTTCTACTCGTATATTCGCCATCGTCACATGCATCCCTGGAGTCTTTAACTCTATCTCCATCCTTTGCAAGTCGCACACAATGGGCCCTTGCATTGACAATATCGCACTCGTACTTGCATGTGATCTTCTACTCAATGCGTCAACTACCACGTTTGCTTTTCCAGGATGGTATTGGATGGTATGATCATATTCTTTCAACAATTCAAGCCAACGTCGTTGTCGCATGTTGAGTTTCTTTTGAGTGAAGAAATATTTGAGGCTTTTATGATCCGTAAAGATCTCCACTTTCTCCCCATACAAGTAATGCCTCCACATTTTAAGTGCAAAGACAACAGCTGCTAACTCTAGATCATGACTAGGATAATTCTTCTCATATTCTTTGAGTTGTCGCGAGGCATAGGCTATGACCTTTCCATGTTGCATGAGAACACATCCCAGCCCTTTGCCCGAAGCATCACTGTAGATGACAAATCCCTCCGAGCCAGATGGTATTGTTAGAACAGGTGCTGAAATGAGTCTCCTCTTGAGTTCTTGAAAACTCTTCTCACATTCTTCGCTCCAACTGAACTTTGTATCTTTCCGAGTCAGCTGAGTCAATGTAGTAGCGATTCGAGAAAATCCTTCCACGAATCTCCGATAATAACCAGCTAAACCGAGAAAGCTACGTACTTTGGTCACTGATTTAGGTTGCTCCCAGCTTTGAATAGCTTCAATCTTTGCTGGGTCAACAGATATTCCATGACTTGATACCACATGCCCAAGGAATGCTATTTCCTCATTCCAGAACTCGCATTTCTTCAACTTGGCATAAAGCTTATATTCACGAAGCTTTTGGAGTGTCAGCCTCAAGTGTTGCTCATGATCTTCACGGCTTTTGGAATAAATAAGGATGTCATCAATAAAGACGACCACAAAGTGATCCAAATATTCCTTGAATACTCGGTTCATCATATCCATAAAGGCAGCAGGAGCATTAGTCAATCCAAAGGACATGACAAGGAATTCATAATGCCCGTACCGAGTTCTGAAAGCCGTCTTTGGAAAGTCATCGGTTTTAATCTTCAATTGGTGATACACGGAACGAAGATCAATCTTTGAAAAGAATTTGTCTCCTTGCAACTGGTCAAACAGGTCATCAATTCGTGGCAATGGATACCTATTTTTTATGGTGACATGATTCAACTCCCGATAATCAATACAAAGTCGCATACTCCCATCTTTCTTTTTCACGAATAGAACAGGAGCACCCCAAGGAGAAGTACTAGGACGAATAAAGCCAATGTCTAACAATTCCTGCAGTTGGGTTTTTAACTCCTGAAGTTCAATAGGAGCCATTCGATATGGGGCTTTGGAAATGGGTTTTGTACCGGGTTCAAGGTCGATACAAAATTCAATTTCACGCTCTGGGGGTAGGCCAGGAAGTTCTTCGGGGAATACATCAGGAAATTTATTAACAACAGAAATATCATTCAAAGCTGACGTATTTTTGTTTAAATCTGTGACATGAGCTAAGAAAGCTTGACATCCGTTTTTCAATAAACGAATAGCTTTATGACTTGAGATGACCGTGATTGATTTTAATGGTTTGGTCGCTTGAATTCGCATAATAGGTTGATTAGGAATATTAAAGCTAACAACCTTATGGAAAGAATCAATTTTTGCATGATGAGTAGTTAACCAATCAATCCCTAAAATCACGTCAAATGCAAGTATTTTCAATGAAATAAGATCTACAGGTAATGTGAGGGTATCGATTTGAACCAAACAAGACTTATAAACAGTGGATGTAATGAAGGTTTCTCCCAACGGAGTTTCCACAGATAAGTCAAAGTCTAATTTCTCCAGAGTCAAATTTAATCGATGAGCGCAAGTAGGAGAAATAAAAGAATGGGTAGAACCGGTATCAAATAAAGTATAGACTTCATTAGAGTTTATGATAAGCTTACCCGTGATGACCTCATTCGGGTTCCTTACTTTTTGGGAGGTCACAACAAACGCTCTCCCTTGCACTACCGGCTTTGACCTTTCTGGGACGGCTTTTGGTGCCTCCATCCTAGCTGAATTTGTCTTTGGTAAACGATAAAATCGGGCTAAGTGACCTTCTCTTCCACAATTATAACATGATTTGGACGGCATCGCGCAATTTGGACTGATGTGTCCCTCCCCTCCGCATTTGAAGCATATGATAGGTGGTCTTTCTCCTTCCTTAACAACGGGTGCTGGTGCCGACGTCTTTCCATCATTGTTGAATCTCCTCTTTTTGAAATGTCCATTCTTATTGTTTTGTCCCTGATTACCACCGAAGTGGTAACCATTTCTGGCCTGCTGATTCCCTCCACACTTGTTGTCACCGCTTCGATGACCACTCTCACTGGTATTATAATTTTGCCGGCTGCTCTCTTTTAGTTGAGTTGACTCGTTATCGCGCTCCACTAACTGAGCCCTATTTACAACATCTGAATACAAACACAGTTTATGAGAAATAAGATGTTGACGTATCTCCGGCTTCAAACCTCTTAAAAACATTCGCGCCATTCTCTCTTCATTATCCACCAAGTGGGACGCAAACCGTGATAACTCTGCAATTTTTCCTCGTATTGCGACACGGTCATATTATTTTGTTCCAACTTAATAAACTCCACCTCCTTCATGTGGCGAATACTTTCGGGAAAGTATTTATCGTTGAACAGCTCCTGGAACTTCTCCCAAGATATCTTCAGTACAGCAGGTTGAGTACGTTTTACCGATTCCCACCAGTAATCTGCCTCTCCGCGCAACATAAAGGCGACAAAGGGAACCTTTTGCTCCTCGGAGCATCCCAAGACATCAAATATCTTGGTAATCTGCTTTATCCATGTTTCCGCCATAAATGATTTTGGCTCTCCCTTAAACTCCGGTGGTCCCAGCTCCTTAAACTGTTTAGCGGTGACCGCCCAAGAGTTTCCTGTGTTTCCATCTACGTTTTGGACAGGAGTCGCTCTTGCTTGCTGTTGCATGAATTGCATAAAGCCTCTGAACATTTGATTATTCATCATTTGGTCAGTGTTGTTGTTTGCATGAGGATTGTCACCTTCCTGATGCACATTATCCTGATTATTGATATGTGGTGAATCAACGATCGCCTGTGCTCTATTGCTATTCTCAACATTCTCAGATGTCTTTTTCAGATACTGCCACAAAACAAAGGTTAATTGATATGTAACATAATATCTCTAAACTCTGACCAACCAATTTAAATACAAAATAAATTTAAGTAGGTCATACTAGCAAAGGAATTCCCCGTCTCTCCCCTTCTAGTTCTAGTCTCACATCTTAGCCAGGGATCATATCCATAAGCTCTGATACCAACTGTGACGCCCCCAAAATTAGGTATACATCACCCATCTTGGGTCGCCAGATACATGGTACAGAATTCAATTACAACTTACTAACACAACTGTCGTGTACAATACGACAAAACATAAACTGTGAGTTTGAATACAAATATTGTCTACTAGAGATTATACAAACTCAAAAGGAGTTCTCATTACAATTATTATCACACTATTTCATAGAATAGTGAAGACTACTAATGCTATCCTCTGGACCATTACTCCGTTCCCTGACTCGTCCCAGCTATATTCTCATTTCCTGAAGAGAACAGTGAAAGAAAGGGTGAGCTCAACTAGCCCAGTAAGAAATATTATGACTACGATAATGCAGAATAAATTATCATTAGCCTTCAACAGTGTTAAACTGATAAAATATAATAAACATCAAGTTTAACTGCAGCAGAACCAGCAATCCATTAAAAGAGTCAAGTAGAAAATAAAATCTACTATCTTTTATGATTTAAAAGGATTTTCATCACTGTTATAGCTGAGACTCAGCTTAATAAATATTCCGCGTCATCGAATCACCCCTGCACTACGGCCAAGGATATTATTTAGTATCACG
This sequence comes from Panax japonicus, assembly GCA_020205505.1. Lineage (NCBI taxonomy): Eukaryota > Viridiplantae > Streptophyta > Magnoliopsida > Apiales > Araliaceae > Panax > Panax japonicus. The sequence continues at coordinate 53,592,859 of CM035095.1, read as the reverse complement.
ACCACAATTATTCATGCATTACGTGCCAAGAATATTTGTGTATTCATTAATGGTCATGATCATGCCAACAACTGTCCATCAATGCACTACGGGCCAATGAGGATTTTTAATTTTTACATCATTTGTAACATTACGGTCATGATTACACCGAATAACCCCTGGTTATAATCATACCAAGTCCATCTATGCTCTACAGGCCACAGATGACTTTCAAAAACATATAAACATGAGGATGATGACAATGATATAAGAATTCAATAAAACAAATTCAAGAATTAATTTATTCAGGAACTAATAATGTCTAAATTGTCAACACGATATTGTTTTGTGGAGTAAAATTCAAGAATACTTAGAAGAATATTTCTATGAAAGGATACTAGATGAAGCGCAAATATCAAGGGTATTCCACTAATTTCATGGAGTATAAAAGTTAAAGTTTTAACCAAATGAGTATATTAAAGAATGAAATAACAAAAGAAATCACCATGCATGCGATAGACCGTACAAGCAGGTTATTCCAACAGAATAATAAATAACGGAACCAGGTCAGGTGAAATTAACACCGACAGGATGTTCCAACAGAATAATAAAGACGGAACCAGGTCCGGTGTAAAACACACAGACAGGATATTCCAACAGAATAATAATAAAGACGGAACCAGATCCGGTGTAAAACACACAGATAGGATATTCCAACAGAATAATAATAACGACGGAACCAGATCCGGTGTAAAACACACAGATAGGATATTCCAACAGAATAATAAAGACGGAACCAGATCCGGTGTAAAACACACAGACAGGATGTTCCAACAGAATAATAGAAGAATGTCACCAAGTATATGGTAAACCGCGTATACAGGTTATTCCGACAGAATAATAAGAAATGGAATAACAACAGTTCTCTTCATGAATAAGAAAGAATAACACCCCTTATGGGTACAACAAATAATATTCCCTACCTTAGAAGAACTGGATATAAGTGAAGTAGTAGAAAACTCTTCTTCTTTCTCTCTTATTCTCTATACTTTTTCTCTCTATAGCTTGAACGAATTCGTAAAAAATAATGAAGCCCTAGGCCTCTATTTATAGAAGATTTATTACTATTTACGAAAGTATTTACTATTTACGAAGGTAATTACTATTGACGAAGGTAATTACTATTTACGAAGGTAATTACTATTTATAAAGGTAATTACTATTTACAAAGGTAATTACTATTTACGAAGGTAATTACTATTTACAAAGGTAATTACTATTTACAAATGTAATTACTATTTACAAAGGTAATTACTATTTACGTAGGTAATTACTATTTATGAAAGAGACTCTTAGATGATGACATATGCCCCCCCATAAATAATTAAACTTACCACAAACGTCTAATAATAGACTCTTTATATACATCAAGGATTGAATAAAAATTACAAGAAATCATTTTATTTTTAATCAACACATATTTAATCTTGCAACAATTATTAATCATTTATAACTTGTCGTCTCAATTATTGTTTAAATAATATAACATATTATACAGATGATACTGTGACAATAATTGAATCAATAATATAAGAGATATGATGCAGCAATTACTGTAGCAATAATTGAGTATAGCTGAGTAACTTCTCACATAAGCATCAATAATCAATACAGTGTGCTACTATGCAACAACGCGTATTACTGTACTTTTACTACCGAGTAGTTCAACAGTTTTAACGGTAACACCTCTGCCGTTATTTTATAGAAAGATAATTTTGTCATTTTCTAACTACGACAATACTTCCTTTGTGGGGTCCACCAATGATTGTGCCGTCGTACGAATATTCCCCGATAAAAAGAATATTCTCTGACCAAACGAATACTTTATAACAACTTGCGTACTTTGCAAAATTTATAAATATTACCCACAACTATAACATTATATCAAATTTATTCCATAATATTCAAAAATAATAATTATAAAAAAATTCATCTTTATTTATAAAAACTGGGGTCTTACAGTGTCCTACAGCTGGCAGACGATGACACCGTGTAACTCAAGAGTGGGAATACATGTCCTACCAAATGGAAGGGATTAGTAGCAGTTATATCCGCTAAGGATGATGATACTGTCAAAGCATTTCCCATACAAGCAATTCAACTCAAAGGAGCTGACAATCCTTTGAAAGTGGTCGCACCAGAGCTAATTTCTTTACCTTTCAGACCACAATATCCTTTTGTCAGCTTATACAAAGTTCCATTGAATTATGGAGAAGCTGAAGGAGCCACGTCTCATACTACTGCTACAATGTTGAAGAAAAATCCATTGTATCTTCCTCAAAAGGTGATGAAGCGCCCCATCAAAATAAAGGGGAAGATTCCCATGGAGAAGATTGAAAAATTCCTCTGCACTATGGGCCATAATGAAGCTAAGGTGGTTTTAAGCTTAAAAGAAGCTCCATAAATATCAATACTGGACTTGGTTTTCTCTTTCGAGGATCATAGAAAGATCTTACTAAAGGTTTTGGAAGAAGCCTACTTACCGAAATCAGTGGATGTGGAAAAATTTCAACATATGGTTGATCACATTTTCAAAAACAATGTGATATCCTTCACTCATGATGACATACCACCCAAAGGGATCGGTCATTGTAAGCCATTGCACATTACAGTTTTGTCCTCTGCATATATGTTAGCTGGAGTTTTGATAGATGGAGGTTAGTCCTTGAATATCTGTCCTAATGCCACCTTAGTGAACATGAATGTCAATCTCAAACGAATCTGAAGCAGCCATACGGTTATCAAAGCTTTTGATGAATCCCAGCGAAATTCCATCGAAAAGATTGAGCTGCTAATTGAGATTAGTCCAAATACATTCAATGTATCCTTTCATGTCCTCAAGATAGATTCAGGATACAACCTACTATTGGGGAGACCATGGATTCATATGGCTAGAGCTGTTCCTTCTACACTACATCAACAACTCAAATACATTGTCAACAACAGTCTATTCACTATCAACGCTGAGCTGGAGTGTCCTGAACAAGGAGATCTACCAATCATCAGCTTCAACTAAGAAGTTGAGCCGGTCAATTTTCATACTTTGGAAGTGAGTAACGCGCAATACCATCCTATTGGAGCACCACTTCTCGTACCCAATATTTCTGCTCAGGTTATGTCGGCTACACAAGAAATGATGTCGTTGTATCATCAGCTTGGACAAGGGCTTGGTAAAAATCAGCAGGGTATTAAGCACCCTATTCAAGTGTCCAATCAAATCAGGACAGCCGGACTAGGCTATTCTACCAGTTCCAGTCATGGGAATCCTTATAAGCATAATCAGGTTCCTCAAGCTTCCACCACACGATAATTTTTTTCATCTGTATCGCATGAGCTGATACAGTCTTCAGTAAAGGTGCCAGCCCATGTTATGGCTATGATATTTCCTAAACTAGTACCATTCAAAGCAAAAGAGGTGCTGATTTCTGATTCTGAAGTGGAAGAAAGGGAGCAAAAATGTAAACACGACATCGCCTTGATGATGTTAGGCATACACATTATTATCCATGATGAACACACAAACAGATATATGCTAAACGATGATTGCCCAGATGTCATGGTTATCATTTGGGAGAAAGAGGACAGTGACAATCCCTCCATCACTGCAGTCAATCAGGACTTTTCCCTCGTCAATTGGAGCAGCACTCCATGCATTGGTCGACGAGGGTAAAACGGGTAAAAAAATCCCTATGCCATGTAGATAACTTTAATAGCTTACTTTTCTATACAGTATTAGCAGTTATTTTATCAGTACATGCTAACACATTTTTATGATTAAACAATATCATATATTAAGTGAAAGCATATTTTGTTTCAGGACTTTAAATTTAGATGTGCATGTACTTGCTTGTGAGGTTCCTTCTCTCCACAAGGACTATAACTTTGATACAAAGTTGGACTCAGACTTGATGGAAATATAAGAGGATATTGAGACACCTCAGGAGATTAAGGAATGGGTCGCAGACAAACCTAAACCCAACCTTGACCAAACCACTTCTTTCAATCTTGAAACCTTAAAAAGCCCTAAGCTAATCCAGATTGGTTCAGACCTCACCCCAAACCAACGGAATGACATGGTTGCACTATTGACCCAATTCCAGGATGTGTTTTCATGGTCCCATAAAGACATGGTGGGTTTGTCCACTGACATTGTTCTTCATTATATTCCCATTAATGAGGGATTCAAGCCAGTTAGGCAGAAGCTCAGGCGATTGAAACCTGAGTGGAGTTTAAAGGTAAAAGAAAAAATTGTTAAACAATTTCAAGCCGACATTATCATGACGTCTATATATCTGGAGTGGGTATCCAACATTGTTTTCGTGCCTAAACCTGGAGGAAAGGTACGAGTTTGCGTTGATTACTGAGATTTGAACAAAGCTTGCCTTAAAGATAGCTTTCCCGTACCCTTTATCCATATTCTCATTAACAATACTGCTCAGTACGACATGTACTCCTTTGAGGATTGCTTTGCAAGGTACCATCAGATTATGGTCGCTGAGGAAGATCGTGAGAAAACTGCTTTCATCATGCCTTGGGGAACCTTTTGCTACAGACGGTTGTCATTAGGCCTCATCAATGCTATAGCAACCTATCAGCGAGCTATGATGGCTCTTTTCCACAATTTAATGCACAAGTTAATAGAGATCTATGTGGATGACATCATCGTCGAATCCCGAAAGGAGGAAGACCACTTAGACCATCTCAAAAAGCTTTTAAATAGGTTGCGTAAGTACAACTTGAAGTTAAATCCAGCCAAATGCGCCTTTGGTGTCAAATCAGGCAAGTTGTTAGGTTTCCTAGTCAGCCATAAAGGGATTGAGCTGGATCCCACCAAAATCTAGGCCATCAAGGAAATGCCCATTCCTCAGACAGATAAGGAAATACGGGGATTTTTGGGAAGAATCAACTTCATTAGCAGGTTTATCTCTTAACTCACAACAACTTGTGAGCCCATCTTCAAATTGTTAAGGAAGAACTCCTCCATGAAATGGAATGATGAGTGCCAGAAAGCCTTCCTTACCATTAAAGAGCAGTCGGTTAACGCTCCTGTTTTGGTACCACCCAGGGATGATGTTCCCCTATTCATATATCTATCCATTAATGACAATGCCATGGGCTGTATGCTGGGATAGAAAGATGATAGAGGCCAAGAACGAGCTATCTATTACCTCAGTAAAAGATTCAGCATCAGTGAACACAAGTACACTCTGATTGAGAAGACTTGTTCTGCTTTAGCATGGGCTTCCATGAGGTTACAACATTACGTCTATGGTCACACAACCAATCTCATATCCCGTGTAGATCCTCTCAAGTATATGTGTTCAGTAAGCCCATATTGAATTGTCGACTGTCCAGATGGCAGTTGATCCTACAATAATTTGACATCATCTACATGTCGCAAAAGTCTGTCAAAGGTAAAGGAATTGCGGCTCAACTGGCCGCCGAACCTACAAGGGATTACAAACCCTTGCACATATACTTCCCCGATGAAGGGGTAATGTCAGTTCAGCGATACCATCAGTATGATGCATGCCACACATAGAAAATGTATTTTGATGGAGCTGTTAACACAGAAAGCTTTGGAACTGGAGCAGTTCTAGTATTCGCTACAGGGGAACAGTATCCCGTCGCCGTCAAATTTTAGTTTGTCAGCACCAACACCACAATTGAGTATGAAGGATGTATCATGAAGCTAAAACTTGCCCGTTCAATGGGCATTATGCGGTTAACTGTCTTTGAGGATTTTGAATTGGTAATCAAATAATCCACGGGAATCTATCATACCAAAGAATTACATTTGCTGCATTACCATTGACAAGTTTTACAGATGGCTTTGGAGTTCGAAGAAATCTCCTTTCTATATATTCCACGTAATATAACTGATTTTGCGGATGCACTATCAACGTTGGCCTCCTTGATTCACATATCTGACAAGGAAAACATGCCAAATATCACATTTGCCCTGCAAAAGCCCCCAGCTTATGAGAACTACATTGGAGAAGTATCGAATAAGCTACCTCCCATCCAACACCCTTGGTATCATCATATGCGGATCCATTAACTTGCAATGAAATTCTACCTGAGCGGAGATGCACTCTACAAAAGAGATGCAGGATTAGGTCTCCTCAGATGTCTGGACAAAGACCAAGCTCAGAGGCTTATGGATGAGATCCATGGTGGAGTATGTGGCCCACACATGAGCGATCCCTTACTTGTTAGAAAGATCCTCAGAACAGGGTATTATTGGCTTACACTCAAAGCTGACTGTGATGATCACGTCAAGATGTGCTGTCAATGCCAAATTCATGGGAATGTTATCCACGCCCCTCCAAGGGAACTCCACAATATGAGTTCTCCATGGCCCTTCTCAATCTGGGGAATGGACGTGATCGAGCCCATCGAGCCCAAAGGCAGTAATGGACATCGATTCATATTCACCATGATTGACTACTTCGCCAAATGGGTAGAAGCAGCCTCCTTCCCCAGGGTTACCAAAGAAGTCATTATTTCTTTCATTAGAAACAATATCGTCTGTCGATATTGACAACTAGAGGTCATTATGTCAGATAATGCTAAGAACCTTAATAACAAAATGATGAAGGAGTTATACAGTAAATTCCACATCAAACACCTTAACTTCATCATCTATCGTCTAAAGATGAATGATACTGTTGAAGCGGCTAATAAAAATATCAAGAAGATTATATAGAAAATGTCTGCCAATCATAAAGAATGGACTGACCTCTTACCTCTTACTTTATTAGCCTACAGAACTTCTATGCGTACTTCCACTAGGGCAACCCCCTACTCGTTAGCCTATGGGATGGAAGCATTGCTCCCCATAGAGGTGGAAATGGAATCCCTCAGAGTGTTGATGGATGCTCAGCTAGATGAAGACCAATGGGTACAAGACAGGTATCACCAATTATCTCTAATAGATGAAAGGTGACCCGCGACTATCTTCCATGGTCAGTTATATCAGCAAAGGATCACACGATCCTACAACAGAAAAGTATGGCTACAACAGTTCAAATAACATAACTTGGTTTTGAAGAAGATCATTGACAACCATGATCAGTCTAAGGGAAAATTCACTCCTAACTGGGAAGGCCCATTTGTTGTCAAGGAGGTATTGACAGGAGGCTCTCTCAGACTACAAAAAATGGATGGCGATGAATTTCCACAGCTTATCAACTCGGACACCGTGAAACGATACTATATCTGAGGCTATCATCAAGCAAACATCCAGGTACGGATCATCCAATCACCAGTCATGCGGGTTTTTAACCCTCTCTCTTACAAACTCTTCTGCCCCTCAGGGAAACATACATTTCAAACCAGCAGCCTGGTTTCAACTCATTTTAATTTTTTCATACAAATTCGGTTATCCTGAAGACGAGATTGAACCTTTCACACCTGTAGTTTATCCTGCAGATGAGATTAAACTTTTCTACGCTTGTAGTTTGTCCTGAAGACGAGTTCAAATTTTTTCCACACCTACAGTTTGTCCCCACTATGGTATCAAACTTTCTTCTCTCCGCAGTATAGCCTGCGCATGGGATTCACACTTCTCTTTGGCTGCGATTCATCCTGAGGGGCGAACTATGTCGACCTGATCTCCCTGATACCCGGGAGTACGTAGGCAACCATATTTTATATGGCTCGGTCGCAATAAACAAAAAACAACAAAAACATTTCTACCATTTCTCTACAAAAACAAAAACCACAAAAAAAAATTTACACCCTTCTTCATCAATAAAGCTTCTACACCCATCTGCCTTCCACATTCAGCGTTGAACCTCTTACACCAGGTCCAAACTACGCAGACTTGATCTCCTCTTTAATAGGAGTACGTAGGCAGCCATTTATGGTTCAGTCTAACCCCTACTAGAACAAAAATACTTGTCACATGGTACTGGGATCAAACCTCAATTCATTACAGTTCATCGGCTTCAAACCAAAGGGATGGAATTACCCAACCTCTTTTCACAAATAGGAGATTTGGTGACCATCTAAGCTGCGGTTGTGCCTCAAAGAGCAACACTAATCCATAAGAGATGGAATTAACTAGGCTTCTCACAAATAGAAATACTGGCGACCATCTGTGGTGTGGTCAATCTCAGAGAGAAAAAGCCACACTCCTCTCCACATTTCCATACAAAAACCAGTCCCAAGACACCAAAGATGGTTGGGATATATACAGATCAATGATTCATTCTGAAAGATCCTGCGATGGCTCAATGTCCACATATCAATGATAAGTTCAGAATGCATTAAGATCACAAGACCTGAAGAAACATGCAAATATCAATCAAGTATCAAGGCATAACTGAAAGGGAAGTAAATCAAAATATATTTCTTTGCCATATATAATACTGTTTGATATATACAATATATGTTGTACATGACAAAATGGCTAAGCTAGTCTGTGCAGAAAAATACAAAGTTGTCTACGAATCTGTGTATATGCTGACTATCAGATCTAGCATAGCATCCCTCTCCGAAGAAGGAGGTAAAGCTGCAAGCTCCTGCCCAAGGGTATCTACACGAGATAGCCGATCTGAGGCTAACTTCATAATGGCATGATGCTCATCGATATATGCACTCATATCAGCAAGGATGCCAGTCGTCAGGGATCTCACGAAAGTACTATCTGCAATGGCCACATCCCTAGCAGATAGGGCAGAATCCCTCTCCATAATCAATACATCTCTGGCTAATCTAGCCTTGTCCCTCTCTAATAGAGCGGTGTCTCTCCCATCAAGAGCTATCAACATCAAGGCCCTAACCTAAACTCTCTTATAGGTCATCAGGTGTAGGCTCTGCTCCAAATATTGTGCTGAATACTGATTAACAGTGGCACTCGGGGTGGGAGAATCCATCACATATGCTGGCAGCCCAGCAGTCAAGTCCCCATCGATGGGAATGTCAGCCTCCTCCATAGGCTCCTCGTCGTCAAAATCAATCTCCTGCACTGTGGATACTACCATAGTCGATGCAGTATCTATCTCCATCCATGCGGTAGAATAACCCGGATGACTGACAGAAAACTCAGCTAGCTCTCACTGATCCTAACATGCATACAACCTGGATCTGTCCTCTGCTAATAAACGACGTGAAGTGAAGCGCTGACTCACTACCCCCTCAAATGGATGGAAATCCTAAAACTGGTTAAACTGACACATCACGGCCAGTGGGTGGTAAGTGATCATCCCTCTCAAACTAGCTAGGGGAAGATAATCCATGCATGGAGCATGAGTAATGAAGTTGTAGGGTGAGCTAAGCCCTGTACACGGTAATATAGCGAATAGATCTCCAATCCCTGCAAGGAAAGCTGACCAAGATGTAGCATCTGTACAATCTTCAGGCTGGAAGGAGTATGACATGGCTATATCATGGGTTAAACAATACCCATGTCGTCTGAATGTGCCAATATGTCTCAAGTGTGACATAAACCACACGTATAGCATGACCGAGCTGCCTATGAACACTCCTGCCAGATAAGTGCAGCAGTATATAGCTAACTTTAGAGTCTCTACGATAATTATCGATATGATTGTATGACCCTCCCTGAGAGCTCTCACTGCCATAATGACCCCGATGTCCAGCTCATCTATGTATCGAGGCATGTAGACGTACGACAGTACGTACAGTAACAGTACATCCACTCTGGCTAAATACCAATGATCCTCTAGTGTGGTGAAATCCCTGGAATGCCATACATAACTATCCTCAGAGCCAAATCTGTCAATCAGAAAACGTTGGGATATCACGTGGCCAAATGTGATCTCATCCTATACCACTCTACGCCTCAAACCGGTTATGGTCATGAACTACCTACTCATGTCCTTGTTTTCCATGTGCACGCAAGGTCTATCTAACGGTAGCATCATCAACCGTACATACTCCTCCAGAGTAGGAGTCAACTCCTGGGTCCCGAATCGAAAAACTTGCCTCTCCGGTACCCAATGCTCTAGTATACCCTCTATGAATCCTGTAGGAACCTGAAACATCAACAGGGTCATAGTATGCTGCAACAAATGAACTACATTTACCTTGTCTGGTGGTGACATACTATCATACCACGAACGTATACCAGATGCCACCAAAAATGGTGGGGTATGATCAATACAGCTAACTGTCGAAGAAGACATCTGTACGGGCCGTGTCATAAGACCATTCAGGGGTCAATGCTAAATATCTCTGGACATTCATACATATGCATAACATAATAACATGCATGATACAATAGATGGAAATATGATATAGGGAATGAAAATTGTACATACATTCCTAAGTATATCATCATCTAATACATCTCTTTATAGCTAAAATATAGGGAAATGGGACGAAGCTACCCAACATCTAACGACGGAATATCAAAAGATATAGCGAGAATGGGGTGAAGCTGTGAGACCCCAAATTTTATAAATAAAGATTTAAATTTCTCGAAATATTTTTTTTGAATATTATGGTGTGGATTTGATATAATGTTGTAGTTGTGGGTAATATTTATAAATTTTGCAAAGTAAGCAAGTTGTTATATAATATTCGATTGGTTGGGGAATATTCGTTTTAACACGGAATATTCGTACGATGACACAATCATTGGTGGACCCCACAACGGAAGTATTGTCGTAGTTAGAAAATGACATAATTATCATAACGACGAAAGTGTTACAGTTAAAACTGTTGAAGTACTTGGTAGTAAAAGTACAGTAATACACATAGTTCCATAGTAGCACACGGTATTGATTATTGATGCTTACGTTAAAAGTCACTCAGTTATACTCAATTATTGTTACAGTAATTGTTGCATAATATATATCTCTCATATTATTGATTCAATTATTGTCACAGTATCATTTGCATAATATGTTATATTGAGACGACAAAGTTATTCATATTATTATTTACAATATTGACAATGTCTATAAGTTCTGTCAAGGAGAGGTTTGGTCACCTAATTGCGCGCCAATAAGAAGAAATCCTTATCGGAAAGCCCCATCTTTCCTGGGAATGACCTGGTTGTTAAATATTGTGAATTATAATATTAATAATGAATAAGTTCGTGTTGGTTAAAGATGAAATTGATAGTTCCATTGTGTTGGAATTATTAGTGTTAGTGAAAATCAACATTTATTTCGATAATAATTGATGTTTAGAGGTTATATTGACCAATCAAGTAATTAATTGAATAAATGAGCAATTAATTGCTATTAATTCACATGATTATAACTATTTGTTAACATGTGTGTACTACTGATTCACATTCATTTACTATTAGGGGAGTTGGTGCAAGATTGATAATACTTGCATGACTAAGTTAAAAATGGAGGTATAGATGAATGTACTATACTATAATTAATTTTTTCACATGTTTAGAACTATTGAGTCACATGATTTATTATTGATTCACATGATTTACTATTAGGGGAGGTGGTGCAAGTTTGATAATACTTGCAGGACTAAATTAAAAATGAAGAAAAAGAGGAAGGTATTATACTGTAATATTTTGAGCCATAAAACATACAATTATTGAAACTATATTTTCCTATAAATAGAAGCTCATTCGTCCTTCATTTCTCACCAATTCACTAAAGTTATAGAGCAATTATTATAGAGAAAAATTATAGAGGGAAAGAAGAAGAGAAGTCTGCTACCTTACTATTCTAGTATCCAGTCTTCTTTTGAGGTAAGGGGTATTATTCTTTCGTATTCATGAAGAGAGTTATTTTCTTTCAATACTTGTAAGGGTTGTTATTCCATTCTTTATTATTATGTTGGAATAACCTGTCTATGTGAAGTACCGCATATATGGTGAAATTCTTCTGTTATTCCATTCTTTATTATTCTGTTGGAATAACATGTATGTGTGGTCTATCGCATGCCTGGTGAATTATGTTATTATTCCATTCTTTATTATTATGTTGAAATATCCTGTCTGTGTGGATTACGCATGACCTGGTACCATTCTTTATTATTCTGTTGGAATAACCTGTCTGTGTGGTCTATCGCATGCCTAGTGAATTCTGTTGTTATTCCATTCTTTATTATTCTGTTAGAATATCCTGTCTATGTAGATTACGCATGATCTAGTTCCATTCTTTATTATTCTATTGGAATATCCTGCCTGTAAGGATTATGCATCACCTGGTTCCATTCTTTATTATTCTGTTGGGAATAACCTGTCTATGCGGTCTATCGCATGCGTAGTGAATTCTTCTGTTATTCCATTCTTTATTATTCTTTTGGAATAACCTGTCTATATGGATTACCGCATGCATGGTGAATGATCATTTGTATTCATTCCTTATTAAATTGTGGAAATGATCTGTCTACGTGGATTACCGCATGGCGGGTGAAATTCCATTTGCAGTTTCGTATATTCTATTATACTCATATGGGATATCATTTCTTTTGTACTCGTCATGAAATATCGTTTTCTTTGGTATTTTTCTGTTACGAGTTACTATTTAAGAGTTAATATTCACCTGGTTACTATTCACTCTAGTATTATTCACTCGGGTATTTGGGGCACTTTTCTTGTCAGAGTACTATTCACAAGTTACTATTCACAGGTTATTATTCACCTGAATATTATTCACTCGGGTATTTGGGACACTTTTCATGTCGGGGTACTATTCACGGGGTACTATTTACCCGAAAAATATTTTTTTTTTCTGTCCAAATTATTTTTGGTACATGAATATTATTCTTGAATTTTACTCTACAAAGTTGTATCATGTTGACAATTTGAATGTTATTGATTTCTGGATAAATTAAATTATAAATCTTTAAAATTTATCCTTGAACTTGTATTATTGAATTATTATGTCATTGTCATCATCCTCATGCTTATATTGTGATTAAAGTCATCTTTGGCTTACATGCATAGATGGACTTGGTATGATTATGACCTGGGATTATTCGGTATAATCATTACCGTAATGTGACGAATGATGTGGTAAAAATGCTCATTGGCCTGTAGTTCATTGATGAACAGTTGTTGGTATTATTATGACCAGAGATTATTCGATATAATCATGACCAATGATGAGTACATGAATATCCTTGGTCGTGGTACAGGGACGATTCGATTTTATTTATTAAGCTGAGTCTCAGCGATAAAGTTGATGAAAAACTTTTTAAATCATAGAAGATAGTAGATTTTATGCTCTACTTGACTCTTCTAATGGATTGCTTATTTCCGCTCCAGTTAATGATCTAAAACTTGTTGTCTATTGTATTCTATCAGTTGTTATACTATTGAAGGCTAAAGATAATTTATTCTGCATTATCTTAGTCATAATATTTCTTACTGGGCTAGTTGAGCTCACCCTTTCTTTCATTGTTCTCTTTAGGAAATGAGAATATAGTTGGGACGAGTCGGGGAATGGAGTGATGGTCCAGGATAAATGGCTTTAGTAGTCCTCACTATTCTACGGAATAATGTGATAATAATTGTATTGAGGACTGCATTGAGTGTAGATATTGTCTAGATGACAATATTCTTGTTTAAACTCTCAGGTATGTTTTGTCGTATTTTACACGACTATTGTATAATTAAGTTGTATTTGAATTTATGTACCAAGTATCTGGCGACTCAAGATGGGTGATGTATACCTATTTTGGGGGCGTCACAGTTGGTATCAAAGCTTAGGGATATCATCCCTGGCTGAGATGTGAGACAAGAACTAGGAGGGGAGAGACGGGGAATTCCTTCGATAGTATGACCTACCTAAGTTTATTTGGTATTTAATTGGTCGGTCAGAGTATAGGGATAATATGTGATATGTCAATTAAACCTTTCTTTGTTACAGTTTTTGAAAATGGCATCTAAAAATGTTGAGATCAGCAATGAAACACATGAGACCGTTGAGTCACCAACGATCAATACCCAGGATAATGTGCAACAAGAAGACAATAATCCTCAGGTAAATAACAACACCGATAAAATGGTGAACGATGAGATGATCATAGGCTTTATGCAATTCATGCAACATCAGGCGAGAGAGACTCCTGTTTAAAATGCAGGTGGAAACACTAGCAACCCACGGTCGGTCACCGCTAAGCAGTTCAAGGAGCTGGGACCACCAGAGTTTTTGGAAAAGCCAGAACAACTTAAGGCAGAGACCTGGTTAAATCAGATTACCAAGATATTTGATGTCTTGGGATCCTCCGAGGAGCAAAAGGTTCCCTTTGCCACCTTTATTTTGCCTGGAGAGGCAGATTACTGGTGGGAATCTGTAAAACGTACCCATCCTGACGCACTCAAGATGTCTTGGGAGAAGTTCCAAGAGCTGTTCAACGACAAGTACTTTCCCGAAAATATTCGTCACATGAAGGAGGTAGAATTCATCAAATTGGAGCAAAACAATATGGCTGTGTCGCAATACGAGGCTAAATTTGCGAAGTTATCCCGGTTTGCATCCCATTTGGTCGATAATGAGGAGCGAATGACGCGAATATTTCTAAGAGGTTTGAAACCCGATATACGTCAACACCTCATTTCTCACAAACTTTGTTTATATTTAGATGTTGTGAATATGGCTCAGTTATTGGAGCGCAATAATAAGTCAGCACAACCAAAAGGCAATGACCAACAACACGATAATAATCATACCGGTGGCAACGGCCATTGGAACAATGATAACCATCGCGGGGGAAATTATCATGCCAAGAATGGTAACCACTTCAGTGGTAATCATGCCCAAGATAATAGGAGTGGAAATTTCAAGAAGAGAAGGTTCAACAATGATGGAAAGACAGCAGCACCAACACCCGTTTTCAAGGAAGGAGAACGACTGCCAATTGTATGCTTCAAATGTGGAGGGGAGGGACATATCAGTTCAAACTGTGTGATGTAGTCCAAAGATTGTTATAATTGTGGAAAAGAAGATCACCTAGCCCGATTTTGTCATGCACTAAAGTTAAGTCCAGCTGGGACGGTGGCACCAAAGGCGGATACGGACAAAACAAAGTTGGTGGTTTCAAGAAGAGCATTTTTTGTGACTTCTCAAAAAGCGAGTAACCCGAATGAAGTTAGCACGGGTTAATTAACTACAAATTCTTGCGAAGTCTATACCTTATTAGATACCATTTCTACCCATTCTTTTATCTCTCTTATTTGCGTTCAACGTTTAAATTTGACTCCAGAGAAGTTAGACTTTGACTTATTGGTTAAAACTTTGTTAGTAGAAACCTTCGTTACCTCCACTGTTTATAAATCTTATTAATTCAAATCGACACTTTCACGTTACCTGTCAATCTTATCTCTTTAAAAATACTTGCCTTTGATACAATTTTAGGAATCGATTGGTTAACTACTCATTATGCTTTTCGCAAGGTTGTTAGCTTTTATATTCCTAACCAACCTATTTTGCAAATTCAAGCAACCAAACCACTAAAGTCAATCATTGTCATATCAAACCATAAGTAAAGAGCCCTTCATTGTCATATCAAACCATAAGTAAAGAGCCCTGAGCCTTTCGCTGGTGACTTCCAAGTCTTGGAATACACCGAAGCCAGACTTTCCGTAGGCGACGTCGTGAATAACGGTGGAAAGTTGATAGGTATCAATGTGACATACTATCCAAGTCTTGGATGAAAGTCACAACTTTGAATGATATTTCTATTATTAATAAATTTCCTGACGTATTCCTGAAGACTTCTTAGCTTACCCCTAGAGCGTGAAATAAAATTTTGTATTAACCCCAGTACAAAACCAATTTCTAAAACCCTCAAATATTTCTTTAACTAAAATGAACTTATCTTTCACCAAAGATGTTGGCTCTAGTTGTTGAAGACTACGACTATACCATTCAATATCATTGTGGAAGAGCGAACGTGGTAGCTGACGCGTTGAGTAGAAGATCGTATGCGGTTACGAGTGTGACATTGTTAACATAAAAACCCATTTCGTATAACTTACAAATGATGAAGATAGAGTTTAAGACTCTAGGGACCCACGTGATGATGTCAAATAATATGAGTAGAATCGATGTTAACCGATAAAGTTGAAATCGCTCAAACAACACACCCGAAGCTGATGAATGTAAAGAAGAAGGTTCAAGAGGGCATTATTCTAGAAGCAAGAATCGATGAAGAGAGGAAATCTCAACCCTCGATTTAATTGGCCAATTTGAAATCCTCGATCGAGTAGGAACTGTGGCCTATAGACTCGTTTTACCGCCAAGTATGACGCGTGTTTATAACGTTTTTCATGTATCGATGTTAAGTAATAATGTGGACCACCCGAACCATAGAACTAGACGAGATATCAAAAGATTTAACGTATGACGAGATACGTGTTAAAATCTTGGATAAGAAGGATCCTATTTGACACTCAAATGTTATACTTCAAGAGTTAGAATCTGAAATGAAGTCAAGGTATCTTCATCTCTTTGGCATACCAGTTACGTACGTAAATTTCAAGGGTAAAATTTCATAAGGAGGGGAGATTGTGAGACCCCAAATTTTATGAATAAAGATTTAAATTTCTCGAAATATTTTTTTTTAAATATTATGGTGTGGATTTGATATAATGTTATAGTTGTGGGTAATATTTATAAATTTTGCAAAGTAAAAAAGTTGTTATATAATGTTCAATTGGTCGGGAAATATTCGTTTTAACAGGGAATATTCGTACAATGACACAATCATTGGTGGACCCCACAACAGATGTATTGTCGTAGTTATAAAATGACAAAATTATCAGAACGGCAAAAGTGTTACCGTTAAAACTGTTGAACTACCCGGTAGTAAAAGTACAGTAATATGCGTGGTTGCATAGTACCACACGGTATTGATTATTGATTCTTACGTGAAAAGTCACTCAGTTATACTCAATTATTGCTACAGTAATTGCTGCATCATATATATCTCTCATATTATTGATTCAATTATTGTCACAGTATCATCTGCATAATATGTTATATTAAGATGACAAAGTTATTCATATTATTATTTACAATTTTGACCATGTCTAGAAGTTCTGTCAAGGAGAGGTTTAGTCATCTAATTACGTGCCAATAAGGAGAAATCCTTATGAATTATAATATTAATGATAAATAAGTTCGTGTTGGTTAAAGATGAAATTGATAGTTCCATTGTGTTGGAATTATTAGTGTTAGTGAAAATCGATATTTATTTCGATAATAATTGATGTTTAGAGGTTATATTGACCAATCGTGTAATTAATCAAATAAATGAGCAATTAATTGCTATTAATTCAAATGATTATAACTATTTGTTCACATGTGTGTACTATTGATTTACATTCATTTACTATTAGGGGAGTTGGTGAAAGATTGATAATACTTGCATGACTAAGTTAAAAATGGAGGTATAGATTAATGTACTATACTATAATTAATTTTTTCACATGTTTAGAACTATTGAGTCACATGATTTACTATTGATTCACATGATTTACTATTAGTGGAGGTGGTGCAAGTTTGATAATACTTGCAGGACTAAATTAAAAATGAAGAAAAAGAGGAAGGTATTATACTGTAATATTTTGAGCCACAAAACGTGCAATTATCGAAACTATATTTTCCTATAAATAGAAGCTCATTCTTCCTTCATTTCTCACCAATTCACTAACATTATAGAGCAATTATTATAGAGAAAAATTATAGAGAGAAAGAAGAAGAGAAGTCTGCTACCTCACTATTCCAGTATTCAGTCTTCTTTTGAGGTAAGGGGTATTATTCTTTCGTATTCATGAAGAGAGTTATTTTTTTTCAATACTCGTAAGGGTTGTTATTCCATTCTTTATTATTATGTTAGAATAACTTGTCTATGCGAAGTACCGCATAGATGGTTAAATTCTTCTGTTATTCCATTCTTTATTATTCTGTTGGAATAACATGTATGTGCGGTCTATCGCATGCCTGGTGAATTCTGTTATTATTCCATTCTTTATTATTCTGTTGAAATATCATGTCTGTGCGGATTACGCATAACCTAGTTCCATTCTTTATTATTCTGTTGGAATAACCTGTCTGTGCGGTCTATCGCATGCCTGGTATATTTTGTTGTTATTTCATTCTTTATTATTTTGTTGGAATATCCTATCTGTGTGGATTACGTATGACCTGGTTCCATTCTTTTTTATTCTGTTGGAATATCCTGTCTGTACAGATTACGCATGACCTGGTTCCATTCTTTATTATTCTGTTGGGAATAACCTGTCTGTGCGGTCTATCCCATGCGTGGTGAATGCTTCTGTTATTCCATTCTTTATTATTCTGTTGGAATAACCTGTCTATGTGGATTACCGCATGCATAGTGAATGATCATTTGTATTCATTCCTTATTAAATTGTGGAAATGATCTGTTTACGTGGATTACCGCATAGCGGGTAAAAATCCATTTGCAGTTTCGTATATTCTACTATACTCATAAGGGATATCATTTCTTTTGTAATCGTCATGAAATATCATTTTCATTGGTATTTTTCTGTTACTAGTTACTATTCATGAGTTACTATTCACCCGGTTAATATTCACTCTAGTATTATTCACTCGGGTATTCGGGGCACTTTTCGTGTCAGAGTACTATTCATGAGTTACTATTCACAGGTTACTATTCACCTAAATTACTATTCACCCGAATATTATTTACTCGGGTATTCGGGACACTTTTCATATCGGGGTACTATTCACGGGGTACTATTTCCGAAGTACTATTCACGGGGTACTATTTACCCGAAAAATATATTTCTTTTCTATCCAAATTATTTTTAGTATATGAATATTATTCTTGAATTTTACTCTACAAAGCAACATCATGTTGACAATTTGGACGTTTTTGATTTCTGGATAAATTAAATTATAAATCTTTAAAATTTATCCTTGAACTTGTTTTATTAAATAATTATGTCATTGTCATCATCCTAATGCTTATATTGTGATTAAAGTCATTTTTGGCTTACGTGCATAGACGGACTTGATATGATTATGACCAGGGATTATTCGGTATAATCATAACTGTAATGTAACGAATGATGTGGTAAAAGTCCTCATTGGCCTGTAGTTCATTGATGAACAGTTGTTGGTATAATTATGACCAGGGATTATTCGGTATAATCATGATCACTGATGATTACATGAATATCCTTGGCCGTGGTGCAAGGATGATTCGATTTTATTTATTAAGCTGAGTCTCAGCGATAAAGTTGATGAAAAACTTTTTAACTCACAGAAGATAGTAGATTTTATGCTCTACTTGACTCTTCTAATGGATTGCTTATTTCCGTTGCAGTTGTTGATCTAAAACTTGTTGTCTATTGTATTTTATTAGTTGTTATACTGTTGAAGGCTAAGGATAATTTATTTTACATTATCTTAGTCATAATATTTCTTACTGAGCTAGTTGAGCTCACCCTTTCTTTCATTGTTCTCTTCAAGAATTGAGAATATAGCTGGGACGAGTCGGGGAATGGAATGATGGTCCAGGATAAATGGCTTTAGTAGTCCTCACTATTCTATGGAATAATGTGATAATAATTGTAATGAGGACTCCATTGAGTGTAGATATTGTCTAGATGACAATATTCTTGTTTAAACTCTCAGCTATGTTTTGTCGTATTTTACACAACTGTTGTATAATTAAGTTGTATTTGAATTTATATACCATATATCTGGCGACTCAAGATGGGTGATGTATACCTATTTTGGGGGCATCACAGAAGCTACACAACATCTAACAGAGTCCTATCAAAAGAGATAACGAGAAATATACATCAGAAGAAGTCAATGGTATCGATGTCTACATCGTCAATCCTGTCCACCTGATGTAACTCCTCCTGAGTCACTAGATCTCTATCTACAGGGATATCAGGCCTATACATGGGAGGATCTGTACCGGTAAAGCCATATGGGTCACCTGAGGGGCCAGCGCCAAAGCTGGAAGGATCGAAAGTATCTGCCTCTAAAGGATCTTTACCCAAGTGCCGGATAAAGAAATGTGCCCAGTCCAACTGTCGGGTCAAACTGTCAATCTGTGTCACATGAGTCAGATCTCTGACACAGGCTGGCCAATCTATCATCATCACGGATCCTGGAACCATATTCCCCATAAATTGTGTGGCGCGGGTCTGAGCTCCAATAGTACGAGGGAACCACCAATGCTGGAACATCTCCTGAGTGCAGTAATCCTCTGACAATGTGAAACCCTCAATCCCTAACAATGGGATATCAATGACGGGTGACTGTGAAACATGCCAATAACATCTGGCAGGAGGCAAGAACGGCATGCGAAGAGAGGAATCCTACGGGTGAAAATAACTTACTCAACTCCAGTCGGGTACCCATCCTCAAATCCAACACTCAAATACTTCCCAAAATAGGGAACCCATGTGATGACATCCATAGTCAACAACTCCAGATGTAGGCTGCGGTGAGTGAAACCCTTAGCAACAGGGACCTCCGCCAGTATATAATGATGCCATCTCTGTCCTCGTGGATAGGTGTCTAAACCTAGCACGCTCACAGGACGCAAATATGGAAGCCTCTCATAGGCCCAAAACCGCAAACATAAAGGCAAACATCTGGTGTCAGTCAACACTCTTTACTTGTACATGGGAAAATACAAGAGAAATACTCACCAGCAGAAACGGGTAGAATCCTAACCAAGCCTCAGTCAAAACCTGCGATTGCATGCGTATTCCCCTGATGAAAAAGGCAAAGGTATAGGAACCCCAATCATAACCTCCTATACGATCCATGTGTCCAGTGGGGCTGATCAAAGCGAAAAACACCGTAGAAGAGTTATCTGCTCTAAAGCAGCCCCTAATGATCATCAGGAATAATTGCCGAAAAATGCGATCCCTGACTCTCACATCATCTGGTATAGGCTCACTCAACAGCCCGCTCATAGCATCTATGCTCAAAGGACCTGTACGTACAATCCTACCCTTGAGCGCCTCCGCCGGAACTCCCAACAAGGATATGATGGCAGTAGAGGTGATATCTGCCGTACAAGGCACTAGATCCCCTCCAAACTCCATACCGGTGATAAACCGCCAATCCTTTGGCATCATCATCACCTCACAGTCCAGCAAGTGGAGTGACTGAGTCTGGTGAAACCACCACTCAGACAATGCCCTGAGGTAACCCCAGAGACATCGATGGGGAAGAATGGAAAAGAACGTCCCAAATCCAAAGCCATGTACAATCGCTCTATAGTCATCATGCAAAGTCTGATACATTGAGTGGATGCTAAACCAGTTCCCTCGAGGCTGTGTAAAGCCGGGAACCTACATCAAATACAGATTAACATCAGAACCCTTTTGCTCCTCATGAATAGGATATAAGGAATATTAAGATCTAACTTCATACCTCGTTTATGTGCAGGTAAACTAAAGGATGCCGACTCAAGTCACCCAGAAGATCTGGGTTCACCACTTGAATACCTGGCAAATCCATACGAGGAACACGTATAGCAGAAACAGAAACCTCAGCTGGTACATCCTCCTCCTCGTCCTCTACATACGACACTTCAACCCGAATAGGACGTATCACCGCCTCCACCAAACGACGAGGTTGTCTAACAGAACGAGGTCGAGGTACTTCAGAAGCCCTCCTCCGTACACCAGAAGTGGTCCTGCGGGAACTACTCGGCTGATCTAGATCCATAATATCTGGACAACAAGTCTCCAAATCACCTCAGAAAGGGTGTGGTAAATTCTTACCTAGAGCTTTTCAAAATGCATTTTATGATTACATGCTTGCATGCATTGTTTTAACATACATATACAGTAGAGTTAAAAATGAATGACTACCGAATGCCTACATTTTGGGAAAATTTTGCCATAGCCCCCTTTATAAATGGGACTATCCACATGTCACACATTGGTATTCGCCTGCATACAAGGTATACTATAACAGTGGCCTCAGCTTTTAAAAATCATACTCGGCAATACCTCACAAACATCCGATGCTGTCAGTATAGGGTCATAGCCCTAAGACGTATCCCTGGCGGGGGTTACAACGTCAAAGTCGCAAATTATCCATGTATCCCTGATGGGGGTTACAACGCAGAAACTTCAAACATCCACGTATACCCGGCGGGGGTTACAACGCTGAAATTTCAAACATCCACGTATCTCCGGCGGGGTTACAACCCATTCTCAACCATTGATACACACATCAATGAAGGTCAAGCAACCTTGATGTTATTTCAGTCGGTGGCAAGTAAACCCATCGAAGCAATGTATCCATGTCTATGTATCCCCGGTGGGGGTCACAACGCGATGCAACCATTGATATTCGCGTTAATGAAGGTCAAGCAGCCTTGACACACTCTCTAATAAGGGTCACAACGCGATACAACCATTGATACACACATCAATGAATGTCAAGCAGCCTTTGACAATGCACCCAGCAGGGATCTATCCGGTGATACATGCATCAGCGAAGGTCAGGCAGCCCTGACGATACATACTGTTGGCAGTAACTCCAACAAAACCGTGGTATATGCTGGTGATACAAGCCAGAAAAGACCATCCTCATCGGAGAGGATCGATGATGGGATATATTATACACATCCTCAAACAGACAAAGCTTTCTCTCCACAGATCTCTTTCACATAAGAGACACTTCTATGGAGTAAAAGTCTGTGTCTAGGATTCAAGACTTTGGTGATAGCCCCAACATCAAACATCCTTGAAGACTTGGATCGCACGTCCAAGACATCACTGATTGTCATTCCAACAAGATTAACAGGGAACCGACAATCATTTCATTCATGCATCACACATTTGAATCATGTTTATCTTGTTGCATTTCAAGTGTCTAGGATTCTTTATCCTATCCATTCCTTGCATTGCATGAATATGATAAAGAGGGGCATCTGTAGACACTCTAAATTTTCTGCATACCTGTTACTAACATTGCAGGAGGGCAGATTCGTCTTTCAGAGATAACCCTAGAAGACAGCTCACATCCATTTCAGATACTACCGGAAGTTCAGTCTCAACCCCGTAACACACACCGGGAGTATCATTTCCAACCTCAGAGATAATCCTGAGTTTCGTCCTTGGAGATAACCCCAAGGAATGCTGTTATAATTCCGACGATAACCCCAGAAATGCTTGTTTCAAATACAATTAGTTTCAATCTCAGACCTCCTACTAAGGCACTCATTCCTCAGACCCGGAGCTAACACCAGGAAGACAGGCACACTTACAAATGATTTTACAGCATTCAAACACTTGCAGTTGTCCAATCTCAAATGTAACCTTGAGCAACGTCTGCTTTCAACTCAAACCGGTGATAACCCCGGTGAGGAGTCAAATGTCATCTTGCCACCTTAACATCTACGTGTCATCTCAACACTTCATATATACATACATACAACAATGTCCTACAAGAACCAAGGAGTTCCAATCCCGAGTGACTATTACGCGTGGCAGCACACAGAATAGAATTTGAAGCTTGAAGACTATGGGCATGATCCCCTCTTCCTGACTTCTTACAACCTCTAATCCCATGTCATTGCTTAACTCTCGGCACAAGAGGACTGAAGAAGGTCTTATATACCTCGTTCGGATGCTCAAATTGAAGTTTTTCAAGTTCTAGCGGACATCACAGTACACGAGTGCACGTACTTCAAGATGACAGGACCCATGGAGCCCGAGGCACCTCGGGAAGGTGCATCTACGGCTGCCATAGGTACACCTACGTCTCCCCCCTCTATAAATAGAGGGCTTGGGGTGCCATTTTAAAAAAAATGCGAGGAAGCCCTGTCAAATTTGCTCTGTACATATCCCATATTAAGTGTTTCCTCATTTTAAACACCTGTTAGCACATATATAGCTCTCTTTTTACTGGCGGAAGCTGAGTGTTTATCCATTTAGAGTCATAGAAGCCTGCATTGGCAGCCCACTATAAGCCTTCTCACACTCTATAAAGCCTTTCTCTTCATCTTTGCACACACTATTCTACTCATTGAGAGTCGTGTTGTGTGCGTATGCCCGGACTTCGATCCGTGGTTTTCATTTATGTCTGTATATATATACTTATATATGTATATATTTATATATGGACTAACATTATCGAGTTAAGCCTCGATTGAGCCTAGACTTATGTCTGGAGCGTTTATTTGCTTATATATATATATTTACATTTCTGTCAGGCCTGGAGTTTACTTCGAGGCCTTTTACTGCTTTATTTACATTTATTCCCGCCTGGAGTTTACTTCGTGGCGGTTGATCGCATTTACTGCTTTATTTACTTTTCTGATCCCCCGTGGAGTTTCTTCGTGGTGGTTGATCATGTCCATATATATATATATATATATATATATTTACCGCTTTTATATATTTACATTTCTGATCCCCCATGGAGTTTCTTCGTGGTTGTTGATAATGTCTGTATATATAAATTTACAGCTTATATATATATATATATATATATATATATATATATATATATATAACTGCTTACTGCTTTTCATACAAACTGCGGTATCATGTGAGCCAAGGAATCATGTGATCACAGATTTAGTCTACTGAATCTAGATTCGGTTCCCGTGATGGACAATTTCAGCTGTAAGCAGCTTGTACATTATTTACAGTGTACAAATTTCCTTATATGGATATCATACCCACGAAGAGTTCGACACTACTATATATTATTTTCTCGTAGATGCCTCGCATCTCGAAAATAAAAGCAAACAAGCTGAACATTTAATAATAAAATAGAAGTATGAAAAGGTCTCAATTCCTATTAAGAACAGGGTTTGAAAAACCTCTTTTACAAAACATCATTGCTATATTCTATTTAAAAGTGAATTTTTCTATTAATTCAAACCATGTATATAGATGAGAACGAGGCCTCGCATTACTTTCAAATAATTGCACATTGATCCACAGACACATACACATATTCATATAACAATTTCTTTGAAAAGTGGCGGTCACCGTGGCAACACGGATGTTGGGGGGTGCCTAACACCTTCCCTCCGCATAATCAAGCCCCCGGACCCAAATGAATCTCGGTTTCACAGACCCGTTTAGCAGTGTTAAATCACTGGGTCAATGCACAAACCTTTTTCGGGTGCGTTGGTGCAACCAGTTAAAAATACCAACTGGCGACTCTTAACAGTTCATCGTCGACATTACACATGTCAGACCTTTTTCACTTATTTTTTCAAACAAATCTGACCTAAAATGAGAACACCAAAGAACAAGTAACGAAAAGGGACAACTAAAAATCCCGACATCGACAAATTGATATGCGATTGAATCGAATTTTATGGGAATAAATTGTTTTTCAAATTCTGCGTCGCTACGCGACCACACCGTAACTTAGAATCTGTTTCTAGCTTTGCATCGCGACCGCACCACACCCCAAGAACTGATTTTTTTTTGTTTTTCAATTAACATAAATAGTTTATTTAATTGATAAAACTTTAAAATAAAGGAGTTTATTTTATCTGAACTATAATTTTAGATTGCTAAAAATTAAAGAGTTTAATTTAGGTTTGGTTTTTGATTAAATTAAAATAGTTTATTTTTCAAAACTAAAATTTAGCTAACTTTTTCCCATTAAATTGATATCGATGCATATATGGATTGGATTTATTATTCATGAGATGAATGTTATTTATTGATGCATATGTTAATATGTATGATAATAAATGGGATTGATTATGGTCTATTGACATATGTGATTGAATTTAATTTTAGTTGAATGCATGAATGTATGAGTTTTATTAAATGGGGTCTGCGTATCTCGTTTTCTCTAATTATTCTTAATGTAAATTCTATTTCCCTCCTATGTACTTCCCCTTGACAACTGATCAAGGTTTCTATTTTTTGTAAATAGTTTTGTAATAGGAATAGTTAGAATTAATTATAAAAAAATTGGAGACAAAGGAGCAAGGAGCACTTGAAGACCATTTTGTAATGGAGCCCAAGTTTAAATGTAACAGTTATATTTAAATTTAATTCTTGCACTCTAGGTTAGACCTTTTGGTTCACTTGGTGGCTCTAGTGAACCAAACTAGAATAAAGTCCATCAATCCTGGTAAAATATAGTATTTTATATCTGAATGCTTATATATATATATATATATATATATATATATATATATATATATATATATATATATATATATATATATATATTATGCAACATGTGATAAGTGTGACGCCTCCAAAATAGGTAAACATCACCCATCTTGAGTCGCCAAAATTTTAACAAACGAGTATAGAATTCGAAATCTGAAATTAAATAATATTACTTACATACTATAGAGTATGGAAGAAAATATTATTTCAAGCGAATATTGAACAAGAATAACATCCCTTACCTTGAAAAGAAGAGTATTCCAACTAGTATGATGGAGATATTCTTGAAGAAAACTTTCACTATTTTCTACGCTCAAAGCTTTCTAAAACTCGAAAGAAATACGCTCAATATTATAGAAGAAGAATTCTCTGATTTTGGTGTGATTTTCAATTCTAACTTAAGCGCCTATTTATAGAAAAATGCTAGAACGTCATAGGAGACAAAAATAATAAAATATTATTATTATTATTATTATTTCCAATCTTTACGCAAACCACCAAATGAGCAGCCAACTTGGAACAAGAATCCAGCCCACATGTTTGAAAAACAAAAGTGGGTCCCACCCATTTTTAATAAAAAAATATTTTATTTTTTGAAACTTCAGTAATTCATAATAAATAGCCCTTTTATCAGAAAAATACGAATTTTATGTCCATTCCACACGAAATCGAATTTTCTACAACTTTGTAGCTTTAAGGTTTTCCAAATTTCAGACAAAAAATATCCGAAATCAACAAACGGATGATTTTTAACACCTTTTAAAAATCATAACAAATCATACGCTGATTTTTAACGGTTCAAAATTTATGGACATATACTCAACTTATATATGTATAACATATCAAAAAATCACAACGATCCAACGGTCGGATCAAAATTATAACTCACGCAACAGAGCTTTAAGAACACCGATTTGATTTTTAATACCTCCCTTCCGACAAAAATACTGATAAAATACCTCAACATTAATTCCTTCATTTATAACCACAAAAAATAAATATTTTCCTATCTATCATTTATGTCCACATAAAATAAATATTTTCTTATCATAAAAATCAATAAATAATTATTCACAAATAATATTACAGAATCACAATAATGACAACCAGGCCGTTCCTAGGAAAGAGGGGGCTTTCCGATAAGGATTTCTCCTTACTAGCGCGCAATTAGGTGACTAAACCTCTCCTTGACAAAACTTTCTAGACATTGCCAATAATGTTATCTAATAATATTATTCAAATAATATGAATTATTGATTTGATAATGGGAAATACTGTGCGGGGACAATTACTGAAATAACAATAATATAAAATATCAACGTAGCAATTATTGAATCAATAAAATAAAATATTGAACAGTAACTACTGTAACAATTATTGAGTAGTGCATTCTTACGTAAGAATCAATAACTCAAAAATATTGTGCAATACCATGTGCTACTGTGAAACAACGCGCATTCCTATATTTTAACCACCTGGTATTCTAACAGTAAACAGTAAAATTTTTGCCGTTATTTTATTTTTGTCATTTTCTCAGTTCGACAATAATTCTGTTGTGGGGTCCACCAATGATTGTGTCGTCGTACGAATATTCTCTGTTAAAACGAATATTCTCCGACCAATCGAATATTATATAATAACTTGCGTACTTTGCAAAATTTATAAATAATACCCATAACTATAATATTATATCAAATTCACTCCATAATATTCAAAATGATATTTATAGAAAATTTATCTTTATTCAAAAAGTTGGGGTCTTACAACCTCCCCTTCTTATGAAATTTTGCCATCAAAATTAGGGTACGTACCCGGTATGTCGAAGAGGTAAGGATACCTTGATTTCATTTCAGATTCTAACTCCAAGCTCATTTCCTCAATATCGTGGTTTCTCCATAAAACTTTGACTTGAGGTAACCTTGGAGCGTAAAATATGCTCCTTCTTATCCAAGATTTTAATAGGAACATCTTCTTGCGTTAAATCTTCCCCTATTTCGTCTGGTTCTAACTCAATAATGTGGTTCGGGTCTTTCATATATTTTTTAAACATAGATATGTGAAAAACATTATGAACACGAGACATACTTGGCGGTAAGGCGAGTCTATAGGCCACAGTTCCTACTCGTTCGAGGATTAAAAATGGGCCAATGAATCGAGGATTGAATTTTTCTCTCTTTCTAAATCTCGTAACTCCTTTCCATGGAGCAACACGTAACAAAATATGTTCTCCAATATTGAATTCCACGTCCTTTCGATGAAGATCAGCATAACTCTTTTGTCGGTCTTGTGAGGTTTTTATAGGTTGTCGGATCGTTTAAATCTTTTCTGTAGTCATACGTACCAACTCCGGTCCTAACAACGTTGTTTCACCCACCTCATCCCAGCATACTGGAGAACGACACTTTCTTCCATACAACGTGTGAAGCCCTTAAAATAGGTATACATCACCCATCTTGAGTCGTGATAAGTAGGTTTTATACCTACTTATCCGGTATCTTTTACTTGAATTAGTTGCTTTTATTCATGTGTCTTAGTTACTTTTCATGCATTTTGTGTTCGTTTTGTAGGTTATACGTTTGGAAACGATGTGAGCGATTATTGGTAAGGAAAAGCACGGAAAATGCAAACAAAAGCAAGCCGGACATCGTTTATGCTTTCATGTTCAATTCATGTTCTTGGCTTGGAGCTTGGACTATATTATAGAACGTTTTCTTAGCATTCCGGAACATCTTGAATCATTCAAATCGGAGTTCGGATGAAAGAGTTATGACATTTCTGCCAACGGACGTTGAACTTCACCGTTTTGGGTGGTCATTTGCGTATCAGTCACTTCCAGTGAAATTTTGACCATCATGCGTTTATTATTTCTGAAAGTTTAAAGAATGAAAGTTGTACATCTAGTCGATAGCTTCGATTTGATAGGTCGCGGGTCCCGTAACTCCTCATGGTTTAAAATTTATGGTAGTTTTAGCAGAGGAGGTTCCAGCAGAAAATTAATTGGCAGATTGGTACCCAGCCGGGGTTGGACGTTTTTAGCCTTAGGATCCAGCCGGGGCTGGGTGTCCTGGGCGTGAAATCAATAGCCTATCCAGCTGGGGCTGGGCTTTTGCAAAGGAAATACCCAGCCGAGGCTGGGTATGCGCGAAAAGGAGGAGATTTTGTCCGAATTTGAGTCCGAAAAGGATTGTTTTCGAGTTGTTTGATTCAAGGACTTCCAAGAGGACTTAAAGACATGTACAAAGGCTTATAAAAGGAGGGGAATAACACAGATTAGAGGGGATATTAGGAGATTAGAGAGTATTCTATTAAATTAGATTAGAGTAAATTAGAGAAAAACACTAGTTTTTATGAGATTTGGAGATTGATGCAACTTGGAGACCATTGAAGATTTGAAGTAGGAGCAAGAAGGGAGCGTCAAATCTACACACAATAGATTATTTCTTCTCATCTTCTTCTATCTTTATCTTTTAATGATTATTCAATTGTGGATTCTTAGTTTTAATTCAATGAACTAATTCTTTGTTTGAGATTACAATGGATCTTATTGTGTAGTTTATTTTAATATGCTTCGTTATCAATTAGTATTTTCTATTGAGAGGATTGTCTATTGTGATTTGGACTTAATTATTTAATTGCTTGGCCATCAATTACCGTGATAATCTATATGAACTCGAGAGATGAAGTATAGATTTAGATCTAATCATGATAGCATATGTTCAGGATTTTGTTAATAGCTTAAACTTGATGTGTATTAAGGTAGAGATATGCTTGACATCGCATGTAATCAGGTAGAGAACTTATTCTTCAACCTTCTTCAATTGTAATTCACATAGAGATATAGTGGGTTAGTTGATTAAGGTGTTTAACGAATTTCTATCTTAATTGTGGATTGACGTTAATACGGTATTAGTGCATCGAGAGGTGGTTAATACTACTTTCGTGTTCTTGATTAACAATTCGGGATAGAGAATAATTGATGAGAAGTGTGTTAACCTAAATGAAGCAATAAGTGAAGTTATGATCTTAAATCTCCATAGTCTTAATTTAATTAGTGGAATAGTAGTTAATTTATATAGTTTGTAATTCATTCGTTTAAATAAGATTGAGTTGGTTACATGTTAGTACTTGGTGATTTTTATTAAATAATTCTCTGTGGGAACGATACTCAACTTATCACTTTATTACTTGTTGACCACGTATACTTGTGTGTTGTGCGTAACTAAATTTTACGCAACAAGTTTTTGGTGCCGTTGCCGGGGAATTAGTTTAATATTTTTTACCAATATTAATTTCAATCAAATTAGTCTTAATTTAAACATTTTTATTTTTATTTTTAATTCTCTTCCAATATTTCTCTCTCTTCAGGTACCATGGATGACTTTGCGTATCAATGGCCATACACGAACATGACTCAACCAAAAGAAAAGGAGATTGACAGACTCGCAACACTTTCCGCAATGTTAGCACAAATTAAAGAACTTTCGAGGAAGTTGGACGTTATCGCAGCCCAACAGAGTCAAAGGATGGCAATCATGTGTGACTATTGTGCTGGCAACCATCCGAGTCATCAATGCACCGTTAGTTTTGGGCAGCGGAAACAAGGTGGTGTATACCTCAACCAGTATGCATATGATAATTACCATCAAGTTTGGGGGTATCACCCGGATTCTTTATGGAGTTACAACTATCAGGACCAATACTCTGCTCCAAATCCAACATATCCATCAAATTTCTCAAATCCACCTCCAATGCAACAAGAAGACAATTCAGATTTCAAGGAATTCATGTTAAGGATTATAGCAGAAAAAGAAGAGATGATAATGAGTCAGGAGTTATCAACCCAAAATTTTAATAATCGAATGGAACAACTCCTCACTGCCTCAACCAATGGTCCTCAATACATGGCTTCCGAGACTGAAAAAGAAAAGTCAAGGTTGTAGGAATTGGTGTCCAAGTTCATAGCTTCAAATGAGGAGAGAATGAGTAATCAAGCGAGGTCAATTCAAAATCTTGCGGATCAGATAAAGAAAATGACTAAAGCCGTAAGCAACCTTCCTCCAAACACTTGGTTTTATGACATGGATGACAAAATTGACGAAGAACCTGAACCAAATCTACAACTAGATGAGCCTCGAGATGTTGAAAAAGAGGAGACAAGTAGGGATAATGACAACAAGGTCGGTGAAGAACTAATTGTGAGAACCAACAATGATGAGCCGATGTTATTTATGCATCAAGTGACGTCTCCTCCACAGTTCAAGAATCTGGTTAGATTTGCAAAACCTTGTCCAATTGGTAGTCATGTCATTGGCAATACTCCATGTGACGTAAAAGCGAGTACAACTTCGAAGCCGTGGTGCGATGAGTTGGAGAAGATAGAAGAAGAGATTGTTGTGTCTGACAAGCCTCAATGCCAGAATATATTCGCAG
This sequence comes from Panax japonicus, assembly GCA_020205505.1. Classification (NCBI taxonomy): domain Eukaryota; kingdom Viridiplantae; phylum Streptophyta; class Magnoliopsida; order Apiales; family Araliaceae; genus Panax; species Panax japonicus. Next base: position 53,561,304 of record CM035095.1, on the reverse strand, counting down.
ACACAATGGAGAAAACGCCAAGATGTTGGACGTTCTTCAATCTAATCTTATATAAACAAAGCATGCTAGGTGACTTTAACTTGATGGCTATCACAAATGGGAACCTACCAAAAGCTATATTATTTCCGATGGATGGAGGGTTCCTCAACTTTCGAAGAGGAATTGGATAGCATTGACCAGAAAAAGTCAGGCTGAAAGACTATAAATCAAGCGCTGACTGGGAGGCAACCCAAGATTTTTTATATTTATATGCTTTACTAGTTTATTTAGTAGATAGGAATTAAGTTGCTTATTAAATTCTCTTATAATCTAATCCATGTTGTCTCTCTTCATTGCAGGTATTGGAGGTCCAATGGATAGCAAAATGATCGTCGCAGCCATCGCCACCATCATCTCACGCTTAGTTAATTACAGGGAAGTTCTCTTCTATTTATCGTTATATTCTTACAATGAGGACATTGTAATTGATAAGTTTGGGGGAGTTTTGTTTAGTTCATTATTGCATGTTTAGTTTCATGTTTATGTTATGTTATTTTGCATATATTGTTAATTTAGTTTAGGTTCATTATAAAAAAAATCAAAAATTTAAAAATAATAGTTAGTTACTATATTCATCTTGCATGAGTCCAGTTGTTAGATAGTTCAGTTTGTTTTGGCCAATGATGAGAATGGAATTGAGTAGACAAGTAGTGTACTGATTATTAGAGCTTTGATGTGATTTCTTGTTATGAATTGAATTTTTCTGTTTGAAACTGGTATAATAAGGATAGCACAATAAAAATAACTTGTTGATTGATTGAGTTTAAATTGATACATAATGCGACTCTAAAGGATAATGCTAGTTTGAATGAAAGAATGAGAAGAATAAGTAGTGATGGCTAAAGTTCGATAAGAACCTAAGTTTGGGGGAAAAATTTGGGATATATAAGCGTTAAAAAAAGGAAAAAAAAAAGAAAAAATGATGAAAAAAAATATATATATCGTGACTAGTCTTGTTTCGGGGCCTTTGTTACTTGAGTAAGTACGCCCGAAGGGGTATCTTAAAACCTAGCGCCCTAAGGTCTTATATGGTCTGGGAGTCGTTGGTCGAAAGCTCGTTAAGGGGTAGCACTGTTAGCCTAATGGAATGAGACATTGCACAGTCATGGTTAAAAAGTAAAAAAAAAAAGAAACAAAAAATAATAAAATGGGAAATAAGAGCAAAAAGCCCCCGTAGATGAAAATAAAGCATAAGTATCCCATGTTAACCCTCAATATTGGTAATTGTTTGATTTTAGTTGGATCTAGCTTATTTTTGGATTTCTTAAGTTTACACTATATGATGTCTTCGAAGAGACTTGTTATGTGTTAAATTTGATTTTATATCAGTTAACATTGTTGTTGAGCACACACGCACTATACCAGTAATAACAGTTTAAGATTTGATGATTGACTAGAAAATTGTTGATTGGTTTTTATATGAAGTATTATCATGTTTACTTGATTGCTCCAAGGTCGGTTGAATAGATTTGTGTTTATCAATACTGCTGGATTCGTAGGCATGTAGATTAGTTCCATTCCATTGCATTACATTGCATTGCATTATGTTGTGTTGCTTGAGGACAAACAAAGGTTTAAGTATGGGGGTATTTGATAAGTAGGTTTTATACATACTTATCCGGTATCTTTTACTTGAATTAGTTGCTTTTATTCATGTGTCTTAGTTACTTTTCATGCATTTTGTGTTCGTTTTGTAGGTTATACGTTTGGAAGCGATGTGAGCGATTATTGGTAAGGAAAAGCACGGAAAATGCAAACAAAAGCAAGCCGGACATCGTTTATGCTTTCATGTTCAATTCATGTTCTTGGCTTGGAGCTTGGACTATATTATAGAACGTTTTCTTAGCATTCCGGAACATCTTAAATCATTCAAATCGGAGTTCGGATGAAAGAGTTATGACATTTCTGCCAACGGACGTTGAACTTCACCGTTTTGGGTGGTCATTTGCGTAGCAGTCACTTCCAGTGCAATTTCGACCATTATGCGTTTGTTATTTCTGAAAGTTCAAAGAATGAAAGTTGTAGATCTAGTCGATAGCTTCGATTTGATAGGTCGCGGGCCCCGTAACTCCTCACGGTTTAAAAGTTATGGCAGTTTTAGCAGAGGATGTTCCAGCAGAAAATTAATTGGCAGATTGGTACCCAGCCGGGGTTGGACGTTTTTAGCCTTAAGATCCAGCCGGGGCTGGGTGTCCTGGGCGTGAAATCAATAGCCTATCCAGCTGGGGCTGGGCTTTTGCAAAGGAAATACCCAGCCGGGGCTGGGTATGCGCGAAAAGGAGGAGATTTTGTCTGAATTTGAGTCCGAAAAGGATTGTTTTCGAGTTGTTTGATTCAAGGACTTCCAAGAGGACTTAAAGACATGTACAAAGGCTTATAAAAGGAGGGGAATAACACAGATTAGAGGGGATATTAGGAGATTAGAGAGTATTCTATTAAATTAGATTAGAGTAAATTAGAGAAAAACACTAGTTTTTATGATATTTGGAGATTGATGCAACTTGGAGACCATTGAAGATTTGAAGTAGGAGCAAGAAGGGAGCGTCAAATCTACACACAATAGATTATTTCTTCTCATCTTCTTCTATCTTTATCTTTTAATGATTATTCAATTGTGGATTCTTAGTTTTAATTCAATGAACTAATTCTTTGTTTGAGATTACAATGGATCTTATTGTGTAGTTTATTTTAATATGCTTCGTTATCAATTAGTATTTTCTATTGAGAGGATTGTCTATTGTGATTTGGACTTAATTATTTAATTGCTTGGCCATCAATTACCGTGATAATCTATATGAACTCGAGAGATGAAGTATAGATTTAGATCTAATCATGATAGCATGTGTTCAGGATTTTGTTAATAGCTTAAACTTGATGTGTATTAAGGTAGAGATATGCTTGACATCGCATGTAATCGGGTAGAGAACTTATTCTTCAACCTTCTTCAATTGTAATTCACATAGAGATATAGTGGGTTAGTTGATTAAGGTGTTTAACGAATTTCTATCTTAATTGTGGATTGACGTTAATACGGTCTTAGTGCATCGAGAGGTGGTTAATACTACTTTCGTGTTCTTGATTAACAATTCGGGATAGAGAATAATTGATGAGAAGTGTGTTAACCTAAATGAAGCAATAAGTGAAGTTGTGATCTTAAATCTCCATATTCTTAATTTAATTAGTGGAATAGTAGTTAATTTATATAGTTTGTAATTCATTCGTTTAAATAAGATTGAGTTGGTTACGGGTTAGTACTTGGTAATTTTTATTAAATAATTCTCTGTGGGAACGATACTCAACTTATCACTTTATTACTTGTTGACCACGTATACTTGCGTGTTGTGCGTATATAGATTTTACCAACAAGTCGCTAAATACATGGTACAAAATTCAAATACAACTTAATAATACAACTGTCGTGTAAAATACGACAAAACATAAACTGAGAATTTAATATAATATTAACTTCTATACAGTATTCAAACTCAAATGAAGCCCTTAAGACATTTATTATCACACTATTTTATAGAATAGTGAGGACTAGTAATGCTATCATCTGGACCATCACTCCATTCCCCAACTAGTCCCAGCTACGTTCTCATATCCTGAAGAGAACAATGAAAGCAAAATGGTGAGCTCAACTAGCCCAGTAAGAAATATTATGACTAAGATAATGCAAAATAAATTATAGTTAGAATTCAACAGTTTTAAACTGATAAAATATAACAAACATAAAGTTTAACTGCAGCGGAACAAACAATCCATTAGAAGAGTGAAGTAGAGAATAAAATCTACTATCTTCTATGATTTAAAAAGATTTTTCATCACTTTTTATTGCTGAGACTCAGCTTAATAAATAATCCACATCATCCCTGCACTACGGCCAAGGATATTCATTAGTATCACAACCACAAATTATCCATGCACTACGGGCCAAGGATATTCGTGTTTTCATCAATTGTCATGATCATGCCAACAACTGTCCATCAATGCATTACGGGCCAATGAGGACTTTTACCACATCATTTGTAATATTACGGTCATGATTATACCGAATAATCCCTGGTCATAATCATACCAAGTCCATCTATGCACTACAGGCCACAGATGACTTTTAACATAATATAAACATGAGGATGATGACAATGATATAAGAATTCAATAAAACAAGTTCAAGGATAAATTTTTAATGATTTATAATTTAATTTGTCCAAAAATCAATAACGTCCAAATTGTCAACATGATACTATTTTATGGAGAAAAATTCAAGAATAATATTGTACCAAAAATAATTTGGACCGATAACGAATCAATTTTTATAATGAATAGTACTCCGGGTGAATAGTTCCCCGTGAATAGTAATTCGAGAATAGTAACCCCGTGAATAGTATTTCGGCATGAAAAAGTTAAAACTTATCAAAAATGCTCAAAATAATATTTCCATGAAAAGATACTGGATGAAGCGCAAATATCAAAGATATTCCACTAATTTCATGGAGTATAGAAACCAAAACTCTAACAAAAAGAGTATAGAATTCGAAATCTGAAACAAAATAATATTACTTACATACTACAGAGTATGGAAAAAAATATTATTTCAAGCGAATATTGAACAAAAATAACATCCCTTACCTTGAAAAGAAGAGTATTCCAACTGGTATAGCGGAGATATTCTTGAAGAAAACCTTCATTATTTTCTACGCTCAAAGCTTTCTAAAACTCGAAAGAAATACGCTAAAGATTATAGAAGAAGAATTCTCTGATTCTATTGTGATTTTGAATTCTAACTAAGCATCCTATTTATAGGAGAATAAAAAGGATACTATTTGGATGCATAGTGAAGGAAAGTCATGAGCGCAATTCTTTGGCCAAACGTTTGAAATTTTTTAATTTACTACGCAGCACTATGCAATAAAATACTCTAATAAAACAAAAACTTTTAAATAAAATATAATATTATATATATAAAATATATTAAAAAATAGTCACGGGATATGCCCCATGAATTCCATCCGTCCCCCCACTAATCAATTATCACAAACACACACACACACACACACACACACACACACACACACACACACACACACACACACATATATATATATATATATATATATATATATATATATATATATATATATATATATATATATATATATATATATATATATTAATGCATTCCTTCGTTTGCACACATGCAAAAATCAATTATATATATATAATATATGTACTCCCTTCCTGCCACTTTTTTGTTATCCTCCCCCGTGACTAATGTCACACCCCCACCCATCATTATCATATACATATATATATATATATATATATATATATATACATATATATATATATATATATATATATATATATATATATAACAAAATTGAAATAACTTATACCGACAGTTTTGAAAAATGAGTAAGTGGGAGTCCAAATAATACGCCAAAATTTACAATAATTACTTCATAAAAATTCCCTCAATATTTTTAACAACATTTTTCATCATTATTATAATTCGCAATATTTAACAACCAGGTCGTTTCCAGGAAAGAGGGGGCTTTCCAATAAGGATTTCTCCCTATTGGCGTGCAATTAGGTGGCCAAACCTCTCATTGACAGAACTTCTAGACATTATCAATATTGCAAATAATAATATTAATAACTTTGTCATCTCAATTATTGATTTAATAATATATAAAATATCAATAACAATTGAATCAAATAACGTGAGATACTATGCAACAATTACTGTAGCAATAATTGAACAAAACTAAGTGAATTCTCACGTAAACATCAATAATCAATACCGTGTGGTACTATGCAACCACGCATATTACTGTACTTTTAACACTGGATGGTGTTTCAACAGTTAATGGTAAAACTTCCGTCGTTATTTTCATAAAAAATATTTTTGTCATTTTTTCAATCCGACAATAATTCTGTTGTGGGGTCCACTAATGATTGTGTCGTCGTACGAATATTTTCTGTTAAAACGAATATTCCCCGACCAATCGAATATTATATAACAACTTGCGTACTTTGCAAAATTTAGAAATATTACCCACAACTATAACAGTATATCAAATTTACTTCAAAATATTCAAAAATGATATTTATAGAAAATTTATTTTTATTCATAAAAGTTAGGGTCTTACAACCTCCCCTTTTTATGAAATTTTGCCCCTCAAAATTAGGGTACGTACCTGGTATGTCGAAGAGGTAAGATTACCTTGATTTCATTTCAAATTCTAACTCCCAGGCCATTTCCTCAACATCGTGGTTCCTCCATAAAACTTTGACTTGAGGTATAACCTTGGAGCGTAGAATGTGTTCCTTTTTATCCAAGATTTTAACAGGAACCTGTTCATACGTTAAATATTCTGTTATTTCATCCGATTCTAACTCAATAATGTGGTTCGGGTCTTCCTCATATTTACGTAACATGGATATGTGAAAAATGTTATGAACACGAGACATACTTGGCGGTAAAACGAGTCTATAGGCTTCAGTTCCTACTCGATCAAGGATTAAAAATGGGCCAATAAATCGAGAATTGAGCTTTCCACTCTTTCCAAATCTCGTAACTCCTTTCCATGGAGCAACACGTAACAACACATGATCTCCAATATCGAATTCCACGTCATTTTGATGTATATCAACATAACTCTTTTTTAGATCTTGTGAGGTTTTTATACGTTGTCGGATCGTTTGAATCTTTTTCGTAGTCATACGTACCAACTTCGGTCCCAACAACGTTGCTTCACCCACCTCATCCCAACATACTGAAGAACGACACTTTCTACAATACAACGCCTCAAATGGAGCCATGCCAATACTTGTTTGATAACTGTTGTTGTAGGAAAACTCCACCAATGGTAAGAACTTGTCCCAACTTCCCTTGAAGTCAAGGACATAGAGTCTTAATAAATCTTCAGGAGTTTGAATAGTCCTCTCTGATTGTCCGTCCGTCTGAGGATGAAATGCCAAACTAAAGCGTAAATCCGTGCCCATAGCTTTTTGCAAACTAACCCAAAATCCTGAAATGAATCTTGGGTCTCGATCAAAAACTATGGATACTGGCATACCATACAATCTTACAATCTCTTTTATATACATACGAGCAAGATGTTCAAGTGTATAAGTTTCTCGTATAGGTAAGAAATGACCTGACTTGGTCAATCTATCAACAATGACCCAAATTACATCTATGCCTTGAGAAACCATGGGAGGACCAATATCAAAGTCCATGGTAATGTGCTCCCATTTCTATTCTAGAATTTCAAGTGGTTGCAATCGACCTTTTGGTACTTGATGCTCCGCCTTGACTCGTTGACAAATTAAACAGCTTAAGATAAACAACGTTATCTCTCTCTTCATATTGCTCCACCAAATTATATATCGAAGATCACGATACATTTTGGTACTCCCCAGGATGGATTGTAAATGGTGTGTTGTGCGCCTCCAACATGATTTTATACTTTAAATCAGGGTCGTTAGGAACACAAAGTCTGGAGTTGACTCGAAGTATTCCTTTTTCATCGATTCTTGCTTCCGGTATAGCACCTTCTTCCACTTTTTTCCTCATACGCATCAGCTCCAGGTCTGTTGCTTGAGCAGCTTTAACTTTATCGATTAAAGTCAGTTGTACTCGTATATTCACCATCATCACATGGGTCCTTGGAGTCTTTAACTCTATCTCCATTCTTTGCAAGTCATACAGAATAGGCCTTTGCGTTGAAAATATTGCACTCGTACCCGCATATGATCTTCTACTCAATGCATCAGCTACTACGTTTACTTTTCCAGGATGGTATTGGATGGTATGATCATAATCTTTCAATAGTTCAAGCCAATGTCGTTGTCGCATGTTGAGTTCCTTTTGAGTGAAGAAATATTTGAGACTTTTATGATCCGTAAAGATCTCCACTTTCTTCCCATACAAATAATGCCTCCAAATTTTAAGTGTGAAGACAACAGCTGCCAAGAGGCATAGGCTATGAATTTCCCATGTTGCATGAGAATACATCCTAACCCTTTGCCCAAAGCATCACTATAGATGACAAATCCCTCCGAGCCAGATGGTATTGTTAGAACAAGTGCTAAAATGAGTCTCCTCTTGAGTTCTTGAAAACTCTTCTCACATTCCTCGCTCCAACCAAATTTTATATCTTTTTGAGTCAGCTGAGTTAGTGGAGTAGTGATTCGAGAAAATCCTTCCACGAATCTCCGATAATAACCAGCTAAACCGAGAAAGCTACGCACTTCGGTCACTGATTTAGGTTGTTCCTAGCTTTGAATAGCTTCAATCTTTGCCGGGTCAACAGATATTCCATGACTTGATACTACGTGCTAAAGGAAAGTAACTTCCTCAAGCTAGAATTCACATTTCTTCCACTTGGTATATAGCTTGTTTTCACGAAGCTTTTGGAGTATCAGCCTCAAGTGTTGCTCATGATCCTCACGACCACAAAGTGATCCAAATATTCCTTGAATACTCAGTTCATCATATCCATGAAGGCAGCAGGAGCATTAGTTAATCCAAAAGACATGATTAGGAATTCATAATGCCCGTACTAAGTTCTGAAAGTCATCTTTGGAATGTCATCAGTTCTAATCTTTAATTGATGATATCCGGAACGAAGATTGATCTTTGAAAAGAATTTGGCGCCTTGCAACTGGTCAAACAGATCATCAATACGAGGCAACAGATATCTATTTTTGATAATGACATGGCTAAACTCCCGATAATCAATACAAAGTCGTATACTCTCATCTTTCTTTTTCACAAATAGAACTGGAGCACCCCAAGGGGACGTGTAAGACCCCAGTTTTTATAAATAAAGATGAATTTTCATAGTTATTATTTTTGAATATTATGGAATAAATTTGATAAAATATATAGTTGTGGGTAATATTTATAAATTTGGCAAAGTACGCAAGTTGTTATAAAATATTCATTTGGTCGGCGAATATTCTTTTTGTCGGGGAATATTCGTACGACGGCACAATCATTGGTGGACCCCACAACGGAAGTATTGTTGTAGTTAGAAAACGACAAAATTATCTTTCTATAAAATAACGGCGGAGGTGTTACCGTTAAAACTGTTGAACTACTCGGTAGTAAAAGTACAGTAATACGCGTTGTTGCATAGTAGCACACGGTATTGATTATTGATGCTTACGTGAGAAGTCACTCAGCTATACTCAATTATTGCTACAGTAATTGCTGCATCATATCTCTTATATTATTGATTCAATTATTGTCACAGTATCATCTGTATAATATGTTATATTATCTAAACAATAATTGAGACGACAAGTTATAAATGATTAATAATTGTTGAAAGATTAAATATGTGTTGATTAAAAATAAAATAAAATAAAATGATTTCTGGTAATTTTTATTCAATCCTTGATGTATATAAAGAGTCTATTATTAGACGTTTGTGGTAAGTTTAATTATTTATGGGGGGCCATATGTCATCATCTAAAAGTCTCTTTCATAAATAGTAATTACTTTCGTAAATAGTAATTACCTTCGTAAATAGTAATTACCTTCGTCAATAGTAATTACCTTCGTCAATAGTAATTACCTTCGTAAATAGTAAATACTTTCATAAATAGTAATAAATCTTCTATAAATAGAGGCCTAGGGCTTCATTATTTTTCACGAATTCGTTCAAGCTATAGAGAGAGAAAGTATAGAGAGAGTAATAGAGAAAGAAGAAGAGTATTCGGTTACTACACTACTGCAGTATTCAATCTCCTAATACGGTAAGGGGTGTTATTCTTTCTTCTTGAAGAGAACTTATGTTATTCCATTCTTTGTTATTCTGTTGGAATAACCTGTAAAAGTGGCATACCCTATACATGACCTGTATACGCGGTGTACCCTATACTTGGTGAAATCCTTATGTTATTCCATTTCTTATTATTCTGTCGGAATAACCTGTATATGCGGTATACCCTATACTTGGTGACATTCTTCTATTATTCTGTTGGAACATCATGTCTGTGTGTTTTACACCGGACCTGGTTCCGTCTTTATTATTCTGTTGGAATATCCTATCTGTGTGTTTTACACCGGATCTGGTTCCGTCTTTATTATTATTCTGTTGGAATCTCCTATCTGTGTGTTTTACACCGGATCTGGTTCCGTCTTTATTATCCTGTTGGAACATCCTGTCAGTGTGAATTTCACCTGACCTGGTTCCGTTATTTATTATTCTGTTCGAATATCCTGCCTGTGCGGTCTATCGCATGCATGGTGATTTCTTTTGTTATTTTATTCTTTATTATACTCAGTTGGTTAAAACTTTAACTTCTATACTGCATGAAAGTAGTAGAATATCCTTGATATTTGCGCTTCATCCAGTATCCTTTCATGAAAATATTCTTCTGACCATTCTTGGATTTTACACCACAAAACAGTATCGTGTTGACAATTTGAACGTTAATAATTCCTGGATAAAATAATTCTTGAACTTGTTATATTGAATTCTTATATCATTGTCATCATCCTCATGTTTATATTTTGTTGAAAGTCATATGTGGCCTGTAGTGCATAGATGGACTTGGTATGATTATGACCAGGGATTATTCGGTGTAATCATGACCGTAATATTACGAGTGATGTAAAAATTAAAAATCCTCATTGGCCCGTAGTGCATTGATGGACAGTTGTTGGCATGATCATGACCACTAATGAATACACAAATATTCTTGGCCGTAATGCGGGGGTGATTCGATGATGTGGAATATTTATTAAGCTGAGTCTCAGCCATAACGATGATGAAAAACCTTTTAAATCATAAAAGATAGTAGTTTTTATTTTCTACTTGACTCTTTTAATGGATTGCTGGTTCCGCTGCAGTTAAACTTGATGTTTATTATATTTTATCAGTTTAACACTGTTGAAGGCTAATGATAATTTGTTCTGCATTATCTTAGTCATAATATTTCTTACTGGGCTAGTTGAGCTCACCCTTTCTTTCACTGTTCTCTTCGGGAAATGAGAATATAGCTGGGACGAGTCGGGGAGCGGAGTGATGGACCAGAGAATAGTATTAGTAGTCCTCATTATTCTGTTAAATAGTGTGACAATAATTATATTGAGGACTCCTTTTGAGTTTGTATGATCTCTAGTAGACAATTATTGTATTCAAACTCACAGTTGTATTTTGTCTTATTATGCACGACAGTGGTATTAGTAAGTTATATTTGAATTCTGTACCATGTATCTGACGACTCAAGATGGGTGATGTATACCTAATTTTGGGGGCGTCATAGTTGGTATCAGAGCTTAGGGATATAATCCCTGGCTAAGATGTGAGAATAGTACTAGGAGGGGAGAGACGGGGAATTCCTTCGCTAGTATGACCTACCTAAGTTTATGTGCTATTTTATTGGTCGGTCAGAATATAGGGATAATATGTTACATGTCAATTAACCTTTTGTTTTGTGGCAGTATCTGAAAATGACATCTGAGAATGTTGAGAATGGCAATGGAGCACAGGCGATCGTTGATTCACCACATATCAATAATCAGGATAATGTGCATCAGGAAGGCGAAAATCCTCATGCAAACAACAACACTGACCAAATGACGAATGATCAAATGTTCAGAGGTTTTATGCAATTCATGCAACAGCAGGCGAGAGCAACTCCTGTCCAAAATGTAGATGGAAACACGGGAAACTCTCGGGCGGTCACCGCTAAACAGTTCAAGGAGCTGGGACCACCGAAGTTTAAGGGAGAGCCAAAACCACTTATGGCGGAAACATGGATAAAGCAGATGACCAAGATATTTGATATCTTGGGATGCTCCGAGGAGCAAAAGGTTCCCTTTGCCGCCTTTATGTTGCGCGGAGAGGCAGATTATTGGTGGGAATCGGTAAAACGTACTCAACCTGCTGTACTGAAGATATCTTGGGAAAAGTTCCAGGGGCTGTTCAATGACAAATACTTTCCCGAAAGTATTCGCCACATGAAGGAGGTGGAGTTTATTAAGTTGGAACAAAATAATATGACCGTGTCGCAATACGAGGCAAAATTTGCAGAATTATCACGGTTTGCGTCCCACTTGGTGGATAATGAAGAGAGAATGGCGCGAATGTTTTTAAGAGGTTTGAAGCCGGAGATACGTCAACATCTTATTTCTCATAAACTGTGTTTGTATTCAGATGTTGTAAATAGGGCTCAGTTAGTGGAGCGCGATAACGAGTCAACTCAACTAAAAGAGAGCAGCTGGCAAAATTATAATACCAGCGAGAGTGGTCATCAAAGCGGTGACAACAAGCGTGGAGGGAATCAGCAAGCCAGAAATGGTAACCACTTCGGTGGTAATCAGGGCCAAAACAATAAGAATGGACATTTCAAGAAGAGGAGATTCAACAATGATGGAAAGACGTCAGCACCAGCACCCGTTGTTAAGGAAGGAGAAAGACCACCTATCATATGCTTCAAATGCGGAGGGGAGGGACACATCAGTCCAAATTGCGCGATGTCGTCCAAAGCATGTTATAATTGTGGAAGAGAAGGTCACTTAGCCCGATTTTGTCGTTTACCAAAGACAAATTCAGCTAGGATGGAGGCACCAAAGGCCGTCCCAGAAAGGTCAAAGCCGGTAGTGCAAGGGAGAGCGTTTGTTGTGACCTCCCAAAAAGTAAGGAACCCGAATGAGGTCATCACGGGTAAGCTTATCATAAACTCTAACGAAGTCTATACTTTATTTGATACCGGTTCTACCCATTCTTTTATTTCTCCTAGTTGCGCTCATCGATTAAATTTGACTCCAGAGAAATTAGACTTTGACTTATCTGTGGAAACTCCGTTGGGAGAAACTTTCATTACATCCACTGTTTATAAGTCTTGTTTGGTTCAAATCGGTACCCTCACATTACCTGTAGATCTTATTTCATTGAAAATACTTGCATTTGACGTGATTCTAGAGATTGATTGGTTAACTACTCATCATGCAAAAATTGATTGTTTCTATAAGGTTGTTAGCTTTCATATTCCTAATCAACCTATTATGCGAATTCAAGCGACCAAACCATTAAAATCAATCACGGTCATCTCAAGCCATAAAGCTATTCATTTATTGAAAAACGGATGTCAAGCTTTCTTTAGCTCATGTCACAGATTTAAACAAAAATACGTCAGTTTTGAACGATATTTCTATTGTTAATGAATTTCCTGACGTATTCCCCGAAGAACTTCCTGGCCTACCCCCAGAGCGTGAGATTGAATTTTGTATCGACCTTGAACCCGGTACAAAACCCATTTCTAAAGCCCCATATCGAATGGCTCCTATTGAACTTCAGGAGTTAAAAACCCAACTGCAGGAATTGTTAGACATTGGCTTTATTCGTCCTAGTACTTCTCCTTGGGGTGCTCCTGTTCTATTCGTGAAGAAGAAAGATGGGAGTATGCGACTTTGTATTGATTATCGGGAATTAAATCATGTCACCATCAAAAATAGGTATCCATTGCCACGTATTGATGACTTGTTTGACCAGTTGCAAGGAGCCAAATTCTTTTCAAAGATCGATCTTCGTTCCGGGTATCACCAATTGAAGATTAGAACCGATGACATTCCAAAGACGGCTTTCAGAACTCGGTACGGGCATTATGAATTCCTAGTCATGTCCTTTGGATTGACTAATGCTCCTGCTGCCTTCATGGATATGATGAACCGAGTATTCAAGGAATATTTGGATCACTTTGTGGTCGTCTTTATTGATTACATCCTTATTTATTCCAAAAGCCGTGAAGATCATGAGCAACACTTGAGGCTGACACTCCAAAAGCTTCGTGAATATAAGATTTATGCCAAGTTGAAGAAATGCGAGTTCTGGCTTGAGGAAGTAGCATTCCTTGGGCACGTGGTATCAAGTCATGGAATATCTGTTGACCCAGCAAAGATTGAAGCTATTCAAAGCTGGGAGCAACCTAAATCAGTGACCGAAGTACGTAGCTTTCTCGGTTTAGCTGGTTATTATCAGAGATTCGTGGAAGGATTTTCTCGAATCGCTACTCCATTGACTCAGCTGACTCGAAAAGATACAAAGTTCGGTTGGAGCGAAGAATGTGAGAAGAGTTTTCAAGAACTCAAGAGGAGACTTATTTCAGCACATGTTCTAACAATACCATCTGGCTTGGAGGGATTTGTCATCTACAGTGATGCTTCGGGCAAAGGGCTGGGATGTGTTCTCATGCAACATGGAAAAGTCATAGCCTATGCCTCGCGACAACTCAAAGAATATGAGAAGAATTATCCTACTCATGATCTAGAGTTAGCAGCTGTTGTTTTTGCACTTAAAATTTGGAGGCATTACTTATATGGGGAGAAAGTGGAGATCTTTACGGATCATAAAAGCCTCAAATATTTCTTCACTCAAAAGGAACTCAACATGCGACAACGACGTTGGCTTGAACTGTTGAAAGATTATGATCATACCATCCAATACCATCCTGGAAAAGCAAACGTGTTAGCTGATGCATTGAGTAGAAGATCACATGCAAGTACGAGTGCGATATTGTCAACGCAAGGGCCCATTTTGTGTGACTTGCAAAGGATGGAGATAGAGTTAAAGACTCCAGGGATGCATGTGACGATGGCGAATATACGAGTAGAACCGACTTTAATCGATAAAGTTAAAGCTGCTCAAGCTACAGACCTGGAGCTGATGCGTATGAGGAAGAAAGTGCAAGAGGGTGCTATGCCGGAAGCAAGAATCGATGAAGAAGGAATACTTCGAGTCAACTCCAGACTTTGTGTTCCTAACTACCCTGATTTAAAGTATAAAATCATGATGGAGGCGCACAATACACCGTTTGCAATCCATCCTGGGAGTACCAAAATGTATCATGATATTCGTCATACATTTTAGTGGAGCAATATGAATAGAGAGATAGCGTTGTTTATCTCAAGGTGTCTAACTTGTCAACGAGTTAAAGCGGAGCATCAAGTACGAAAAGGTCCATCGCAACCACTTGAAATTCCAGAATGGAAGTGGGAGCACATTACCATGGATTTCGTTACCGGTCTTCCTAAGGTTTCTCAAGGCATAGATGCGATTTGGGTTATTGTTGATAGATTGACCAAGTCTGCTCATTTCTTACCGATACGAGAAACTTATACACTTGAACGTCTTGCTCGTATGTATATAAACAAGATTGTAAGACTGCATGATATGCCGGTATCCATAGTTTCTGATCGAGACCCAAGATTTACTTCACGATTTTGGGTTAGTTTGCAAAAAGCTATGGGCACAGACTTACGATTTAGCTCGGCATATCATCCTCAGACGGACGGATAGTCGGAGAGAACTATTCAAACTCTTGAAGATCTATTAAGACTCTGTGTCCTTGATTTCAAGGGAAGTTGGGACAAGTTCTTACCATTGGTGGAGTTTTCCTACAACAACAGTTATCAAGCAAGTATTGGCATGGCTCCATTCGAAGCGTTGTATGGAAGAAAGTGTCGTTCTTCAGTATGCTGGGATGAGGTGGGTGAAGCAACGTTGTTGGGACCGGAGTTGGTACGTATGACTACAGAAAAGATTCAAACGATCCGACAACTTATAAAAACCTCACAAAGTCGACAAAAGAGTTATGTTGATCTTCATCGAAAGGACGTGGAATTCAATATAGGAGATCATGTGTTGTTACGTGTTACTCCATGGAAAGGAGTTACAAGATTTGGAAAGAGAGGAAAACTCAATCCTCGATTCATCTGTCCATTTTTAATCCTCGATCGAATAGGAACTGTGGCCTATAGACTCGCTCTACCGCCAAGTATGTCTCGTGTTAATAACGTTTTTCACATATCCATGTTACGAAAATATGTGAAAGACCCGAACCACATTATTGAGTTAGAACCGGACGAAATAGCGGAAGATTTGACGTATGAAGAGATTCCTATTCAAATCTTGGATAAGAAGGAACATATTCTACGCTCCAAGGTTATATCTCAAGTCAAAGTTTTGTGGAGAAACCACGATGTTGAGGAAATGACTTGGGAGTTAGAATCTGAAATGAAATCAAGGTATCCTTACCTCTTTGACATACCAGGTACGTACCCTAATTTCGAGGGCGAAATTTCATAAGAAGGGGAGGTTGTAAGACCCCAGTTTTTATAAATAAAGATGAATTTTCATAATTATTATTTTTGAATATTGTGGAATAAATTTGATAAAATATATAGTTGTGGGTAATATTTATAAATTTTGGAAAGTACGCAAGTTGTTATAAAATATTCGTTTGGTCGGGGAATATTCGTACGACGGCACAATCATTGGTGGACCCCACAACGGAAGTATTGTTGTAGTTAGAAAACGACAAAATTATCTTTCTATAAAATAACGGCGGAGGTGTTACCGTTAAAACTGTTGAACTACTCGGTAGTAAAAGTACAGTAATACGCGTTGTTGCATAGTAGCACACGGTATTGATTATTGATGCTTACGTGAGAAGTCACTCAGCTATACTCAATTATTGCTACAGTAATTGCTGCATCATATCTCTTATATTATTGATTCAATTATTGTCACAGTATCATCTGTATAATATGTTATATTATCTAAACAATAATTGAGACGACAAGTTATAAATGATTAATAATTGTTGAAAGATTAAATATGTGTTGATTAAAAATAAAATAAAATAAAATGATTTCTGGTAATTTTTATTCAATCCTTGATGTATATAAAGAGTCTATTATTAGACGTTTGTGGTAAGTTTAATTATTTATGGGGGGCCATATGTCATCATCTAAGAGTCTCTTTCATAAATAGTAATTACTTTCGTAAATAGTAATTACCTTCGTAAATAGTAATTACCTTCGTCAATAGTAATTACCTTCGTCAATAGTAATTACCTTCGTAAATAGTAAATACTTTCGTAAATAGTAATAAATCTTCTATAAATAGAGGACTAGGGCTTCATTATTTTTCACGAATTCGTTCAAGCTATAGAGAGAGAAAGTATAGAGAGAGTAATAGAGAAAGAAGAAGAGTATTCGGTTACTACACTACTGCAGTATTCAATCTCCTAATACGGTAAGGGGTGTTATTCTTTCTTCTTGAAGAGAACTTATGTTATTCCATTCTTTGTTATTCTGTTGGAATAACCTGTAAAAGTGGCATACCCTATACATGACCTGTATACGCGGTGTACCCTATACTTGGTGAAATCCTTATGTTATTCCATTTCTTATTATTCTGTCGGAATAACCTGTATATGCGGTATACCCTATACTTGGTGACATTCTTCTATTATTCTGTTGGAACATCATGTCTGTGTGTTTTACACCGGACCTGGTTCCGTCTTTATTATTCTGTTGGAATATCCTATCTGTGTGTTTTACACCGGATCCGGTTCCGTCTTTATTATTATTCTGTTGGAATCTCCTATCTGTGTGTTTTACACCGGATCTGGTTCCGTCTTTAATATCCTGTTGGAACATCCTGTCAGTGTGAATTTCACCTGACCTGGTTCCGTTATTTATTATTCTGTTCGAATATCCTGCCTGTGCGGTCTATCGCATGCATGGTGATTTCTTTTGTTATTTTATTCTTTATTATACTCAGTTGGTTAAAACTTTAACTTCTATACTGCATGAAAGTAGTAGAATATCCTTGATATTTGCGCTTCATCCAGTATCCTTTCATGAAAATATTCTTCTGACCATTCTTGGATTTTACACCACAAAACAGTATCGTGTTGACAATTTGAACGTTAATAATTCCTGGATAAAATAATTCTTGAACTTGTTATATTGAATTCTTATATCATTGTCATCATCCTCATGTTTATATTTTGTTGAAAGTCATATGTGGCCTGTAGTGCATAGATGGACTTGGTATGATTATGACCAGGGATTATTCGGTGTAATCATGACCGTAATATTACGAGTGATGTAAAAATTAAAAATCCTCATTGGCCCGTAGTGCATTGATGGACAGTTGTTGGCATGATCATGACCACTAATGAATACACAAATATTCTTGGTCGTAGTGCATGAATAATTGTGGTCGTGATACTAAAGAATATCCTTGGCCGTAGTGCGGGGGTGATTCGATGATGTGGAATATTTATTAAGCTGAGTCTCAGCCATAACGATGATGAAAAACCTTTTAAATCATAAAAGATAGTAGTTTTTATTTTCTACTTGACTCTTTTAATGGATTGCTGGTTCCGCTGCAGTTAAACTTGATGTTTATTATATTTTATCAGTTTAACACTGTTGAAGGCTAATGATAATTTGTTCTGCATTATCTTAGTCATAATATTTCTTACTGGGCTAGTTGAGCTCACCCTTTCTTTCACTGTTCTCTTCAGGAAATGAGAATATAGCTGGGACGAGTCAGGGAGCGGAGTGATGGACCAGAGAATAATATTAGTAGTCCTCATTATTCTGTTAAATAGTGTGACAATAATTGTATTGAGGACTCCTTTTGAGTTTGTATGATCTCTAGTAGACAATTATTGTATTCAAACTCACAGTTGTATTTTGTCGTATTATGCACGACAGTGGTATTAGTAAGTTGTATTTGAATTCTGTACCATGTATCTGACGACTCAAGATGGGTGATGTATACCTAATTTTGGGGGCGTCACAGGACGTACTAGGATGAATGAAACTGATGTCTAACAATTCATGCAGTTGGGTCTTTAACTCCTGAAGTTCAATAGGAGCCATTCAATATGGGACTTTGGAAATGGGTTTTATAACGGGTTCAAGGTCGATACAAAATTCAATTTCACGCTCTAGGGGTAGACCAGGAAGTTCTTCAGGGAATACATCAGAAAATTTATTAACAATAGAAATATCATTCAAAACTGACATATTTTTGTTTAAATCCGTGACATGAGCTAAGAAAGCTTGACATCCATTTTTTAATAAATGAATAACTTTATGGCTTGATATGATAATGTTTGATTTTAATGGTTTGGTTGCTTGAATTCGTATAATAGGTTGGTTAGAAATATGAAAGCTAACAACCTTACAAAAACAATTAATTTTTGCATGATGAGTAGTTAACCAATTAATCCCTAGAATTACGTCAAATGCAAGTATTTTCAATGAAATAAGATCGACAAGTAATGTGAGGGTACTGATTTGAACCAAACGAGACTTATAAACAGTGGATGTAATGAAGGTTTCTCCCAATAGAGTTTCAACAGATAAGTCAAAGTCTAATTTCTCCGGAGTCAAATTTAAACGTTGAGCGCAAGTAGGAGAAATAAAAGAATTGGTAGAATCGGTATCAAATAAGGTATAAACTTCGCTAGAGTTTATGATAAGCTTACCCGTGATGACCTCATTCGGGTTCCTTGCTTTCTGAGAGGTCACGACAAACGCTCTCCCTTGAACTACCGGCTTTGACTTTTCTGGGACGGCTTTTGGTGCCTCCATCCCAGCTGGACTTGTCTTCAGTGCATGACAAAATTAGGCTAGGTGACCTTCTCTTCCATAATTATAACATGTTTTGGACTGCATCGCTCAGTTTGGACTGATATGTCCCTCCCCTCTGCATTTGAAGCATATGATAGGGGGTCGTTCTCCTTCCTTAACAACGGGTGCTGACGCTTGTTCTCACCGCTTCGATGATTGTTATCTCTGGTATTATTATTTTGCTGGCTGCTCTTTTTAGGTTGAGTTGGCTCATTATCGCACTCCAATAACTGAGCCCTATTAACAAAATCTGAATACAAGCAAAGTTTGTGAGAGATAAGGTATTAACGTATCTCGGGTTTCAAACCTCTTAGAAACATCCGCGTCATTCTCTCTTCATTATCAACCAAGTGTGACGGAAACCGGGACAACTCAATAAACTTGGTTTCGTACTGTGACATGGTCATGTTGTTTTGCTCCAATTTAATGAACTCTACCTCTTTCATGTGACGAATACTTTCAGGAAAGTACTTGTTGTTGAACAATTCTTGGAACTTCTCCCAAGTCATCTTCAGTGCGGCAGGTTAAGTACGCTTTATAGATTCCCACCAGTAATCTGCCTCTGCTCACAACATGAAGGTGGCAAAGGGAACCTTTTGCTCCTCGGAGAAACCCAAGATATCAAATATCTTGCAGATCTGCTTTATACACATCTCTACCATAAGTGGTTTTGGCTCTCCAAAAAATTTCGGTGGTCCCAGCTCCTTGAACTATTTAGCGGTGACCGTCCGAGAGTTGCCAGTGTTTCTAACTGCATTTTGGACAGGAGCCGCTCTCGCCTGATGTTGCATGAATTGCATAAAGCCTCTGAACATTCCATCGTTCACCATTTGGTCAGTGTTGTCGTTTTCATGAGGATTATCGCCTTCCTGATGCACATTATCCTGATTATTGATTTGTGGAGACTCAACGGTCTCCTGTGCTCCATTGCTATTTTCAACATTCTCGGATGTCATTTTCAAATACTGTCACAAAACAAGGGTTAATTTACATATCACATATTATCCCTATACTCTGACCGACCAATTAAATACCAAATTAACTTAGGTAGGTCATACTAGCGAAGGAATTCCCCGTCTCTCCCCTCCTAGTTCTTGTCTCACATCTCAACCAGGGATCATATCCCTAAGCTTTGATACCAACTGTGACGCCCCCAAAATAGGTATACATCACCCACCTTGAGTCGCCAAATACATGGTACAAAATTCAAATACAACTTAATAATACAACTGTCGTGTAAAATACGACAAAACATAAACTGAGAGTTTAATACGAATATTATCTTCTAGACAGTATTCAAACTTAAATGAA
This sequence comes from Panax japonicus, assembly GCA_020205505.1. NCBI lineage: Eukaryota > Viridiplantae > Streptophyta > Magnoliopsida > Apiales > Araliaceae > Panax > Panax japonicus. Next base: position 53,540,492 of record CM035095.1, on the reverse strand, counting down.
GTCCTCAAAAAAAAATTTATCACACTATTTCATAGAATAGTGTGGACTATTAATTCTATCATCTGGACCATCACTCCAATCCCCGACTAGTCCCGGCTACGTTCTCATTTCCTGAAGAGAACAATGAAAGCAAAAGGGTGAGCTCAACTAGCCCAGTAAGAAATATTATGACTAAGATAATGCAGAATAAATTATCGTTATCCTTCAACAATGTTAAACTGATAAAATATAACAAACATCAAGTTTAACTGCAGCGGATCAAATAATCCATTAGAAGAGTCAAGTAGAGAATAAAATCTACTATCTTCTATGATTTAAACTTTTTATCGCTGAGACTCAGATTAATAAATAATCCACATCATCCCTGCACTACGGCCAAGGATAATCATTAGTATCATGACCACAAATTATCCATGCACTATGGGCCAAGGATATTCGTGTTTTTATCAATGGTCATGATCATGCCAACAACAGTCCATCAATGCACTACGGGCCAATGTGGACTTTTACCACATCATTTGTAACATTACGATCATGAGTATACCGAATAATCCCTGGTCATAACCATACCAAGTCAATATATGCACTACAGGCCATAGATGACTTTCATCATAATATAAACATAAGGATGATGACAATGATATAAGAATTCAATAAAAAAAGTTCAAGGATAAATTTTTAAAGATTTATAATTTAATTTATCCAGAAATCAATAACGTCCAAATTGTCAACATGATACTGCTTTATGGAGTAAAATTCAGGAATAATATTGTACCAAAAATAATTTGGACCGATAACGAATCAATTTTTATAATGAATAATACTCCGGGTGAATAGTACTCGAGTGAATAGTATCCCGTGAATAGTAATTCAGGAATAGTAACTCCGTGAGTAGTATTTCAGCATGAAAAAATTAAAACTTACAAAAAATACTCAGAATAATATTTTCATGAAAAGATACTGGATGAAGCGCAAATATCAAGGATATTTTACTAATTTGATGGAGTATAGAAACCAAAAGTCTAACAAAACGAGTATAGAATTCGAAATCTGAAACAAAATAATATTACTTACATACTACAGAGTATGGAAGAAAATATTAATTCAAGCGAATATTGAACAAAAATAACATCTCTTACCTTGAAAAGAAGAGTATTCCAACTGGTATAGCGGGGATCAAAAAAATACAAATTTTATGTCCATTCCACACGAAATCGAATTCTCTACAACTTTGTAGCTTTAAGTTTTTCCAAATTTTAGACAAAAAATATCTGAAATCCACAAACGGATGATTTTTAACACCTTTTAAAAATAATAACAAATCATACGCTAATTTTTAATGCTTCAAAATTTATGGACATATACTCAACTTATATATGTATAACGTATCCAAAAATCACAACGATCCAACGGTTGGATCAAAATAATAACTCACACAATAGAGCTTTAAGAACACCGATTTGATTTTTAATACCTCCCTTCCGACAAAAATACTGATAAAACACCTCAACATTAATTCCTTCATTTATAACCACAAAAAATAAATATTTTCCTATCTATCACTTATGTCCACATAAAATAAATATTTTCTTATCATATAAATCAATAAATAATTATTCACAAATAATATTACAGAATCACATTAATAACAACCAGGCCATTCCCAGGAAAGATGGGGCTTTTCGATAAGGATTTCTCCTTACTGGCGTGCAATTAGGTGACCAAACCTCTCATTAATAGAACTTTCTAGACATTACAAATAATGCTATTTAATAATATTATTCAAATAATATGAATTATTGATTTGATAATGGGAAATACTGTGCAGTGACAATTATTGAAATAACAATAATATAAAATATCAACGCATTAATTATTAAATTAATAATATAAAATATTGAACAGTAACTACTGTAACAAATATTGAGTAGTGCCTTCTTATGAAAGAATTAAAAATTCAAAAATACTGTCTAATACCCTGTGTTACTGTGCAACAACGCGCATTACTGTATTTTAACCACCAGGTATTCTAACAGTTAACGATAAAACTTTCGCCGTTATTTTATTTTTGTCGTTTTCTCAATCCGACAATAATTTCGTTGCGGGATCCACCAATGATTGTGCCGTCGTATGAAAATTTCCTGTTAAAACGAATATTCCCCGACCAATCAAATATTATATAACAACTTGTGTACTTTGCAAATTTATAAATAATACCCAAAACTATAATATTATATCAAATTCACTGCATAATATTCAAAATGACATATATAGAAAATTCATCTTTATTCAAAAAGTTGGGGTCTTACAATAAGTGCATAATATTCCTTGATTTTGATTCCTTTACATTTAATATATTGCATAATTTGTTTTGTACATGTGCCTAATAATGTGTTTTCTTGATTCCAATTGGAGGTAAGTAGAAGCAAAAAGAACAAAATTTAGAAAGCATGCAATGCACCCCAACGAATTTTTTAGCCTAGAAAAGTCTTCCTCGCGGATACCTCTCTGTTCTAGTCTGCCCCCAATGAGTTTGGTGTCCGCCCCAGCCCACTCATCTTTGTCTAAGTCCTCCCCGCTAGAATCAGCAATATAAAAATATTCACCCCGACGGATAGCCCTTTAAAACTCAAGAAAAACCAGTCCACCTCGATGGACTCAGAAGGTACAGGGAATCCGCCTCAGTGGATTCAGTAGGGAAAATTAGGAATCTTGGATTTTTGGAAAGTTTCTAAAAGCAGATTTTAACAAACTTCAACATGGACTTGGATTGATATTGCTATCAAGTTTAGGATCTTTTTAGATTGAGATTTTATTTCTAAATTGAATTCTATTTCTTTATGGAAACTAATTGAGATTTGTAATTCCTTTTAGGATTTGAATTTTTAGTTCTCATAGGATTTAGGTCTTTGTCTAGCACTATAAATAGATGGAATAGTGAGTGTTTTAATCATTCAATAATGTACTACATTCTCTGATCTACACCATTGAAATGTAGACTTGGAAGACATGAGCTAAGTTCTTTATTTTGTCTAAGGGATGTTGAACCTTTTTTATATTTAATGGTTAATTGAGTATTCATTATTTATTTCTTCTCATATGAAATTCATTCTTGATAACCTGATTTAATTTCTGAATACTATTTGGCTTAACTGATTTGATTTCTGCATGATTGAATTGGTTAACGAATATAATATGCTAGATTAAGGAATAATATTATGTGTAATTGATATTGTTCCTAATCAGAAGTAGTAATTAGTAATACCTGATTGTGGACAAGCTTTTGAGTATTGCTATGATTATCATAACACAAGTTAAACAATCTGAGTTTATGTGTTTATTACTTGGAATGGTCTAATTCTCTAGTTCTTAATGCTGCTGTTATATTAAATCTAGAGAGCTTGTTCTAGGTTGTATAATGGTTAGAATCTTGTAAAGAGCTTATTTCATTGAGTGATAATCTAAGGGGAGTTTTCGGTAACAGAGTTTGTTGTTACCTGGGGCTATTAATTTCATTGAAGGGTAAATAATGTTACACTTGATTAATCCGTGGTTGTAAAAAGGTGATACTGAACTGAAGAACTGAAACTTTTTATTCATAGTTAATTCTTATAAGTCTATTCTTGTTAATTTGATTAAATCAATTCAAAACCCCTTCTTATTGGAAACAATCAAATAAATATAAAAACAAATCACTATCTGTGGGATCGATCCCTACTTACTACTGTGCTTGTAACGTTCGAGAATTTTAATATTTAATTTAAAATATTTATTAGGTTAAATAAATATTTTAGTTTATGTGTTGATTGATTATTTTTTATTGATTAAATAAATAATTGAAGAGTTGTGTTGGATTAGTTTAGTTAAGTGTGTATGTTGATTTATTGTTGATTAAATGATTTTATAAGTTATGCGTATTTGAATACGCTAATGTATTGTTTAAATTGTTATTTAATTAAATTATAAGATGAATTGTTAAATAATTATACTAGTGTTCTAATTTAATTTAATAATTAAATTAGATATACTAATATGTTAAATAAAATTATAATTTATAATAGAAATTATAATTATGTAGCAATTTGATTTATGTGGTAATTTGATTTAATAGGTTAATATTAAACTTTAATTTAATTGAGTTTGATGAATTAAAGTGTGACAAATAAACTATATAGTAAAGGAGTTATTAAAATAAATTAAAAAGGAAGTTTATTTCATTTTTCCAAACAAACCTTATCGCTTTTGATTTTTAAAAATTTTAACTGATAAATATTAAGTATACGTATTATATTGTATTAAGTATATATTTTACGTTAGTTTTATCAGTATTAAGCCTAACTCTAAAGAAGAACGAGAAAAAAGAAAACAGAGAGTAGACAGAAGAGAGAAGAGAGAAAATCATTCTCTGTGATTTTGAAGCTAAGTTTTGAGGAGAAGGATTCAAAACAATTCCCTATCATCTAACAGAGTATAAACACGTAATCAAATGTATAATTTTAGTTTTAAAGTTTTAGTTTTGTTTTGTTTAAAGGTTATCTTTAATTGATATTGATGATTAATTTGTTGAATCTATGGGTTGTATATGTTAATTTGTATATATAATCTATTTTATGTGGTTTGTATGTGATTTAGGATTGATTAATCCATGAAAACATGATAAATGTTAATAAATTATGTTTACAGTAAGTTTAGAGTGAAATATATATGAGTATGGCTTATGTTATATTAAAATTTATGTTAAATTTGTATGATAAATTGTAAATTAATGATAGGTTATCTTATTACATGAAGAAACGAAGAGAATGTAATTTAAATAGACTAATTTGGTTGAGAAACGAATTTACAATGATTGAATTCACTAAGGATGTTTGAAAATTGAGTTTTAAGTAAGAACATGGAATTTAAAGGTTTTAATTTGATAGTTTATGTTGTTTATGTGGTTAAAATCAAGCGTGGTATGTGTCGACGTTGGGATTTTATTTGTTTCTTTCTGTTCTTGTTTTTTGGTGTTCTCATGTTAGGTCAGATTTGTTTGAAAAAGAAATTTGAAAAGGCCTGACATGTATATGTCGACGATTGGACTGTAAGAGCCGCCAGTTGGTATTTTTAAATGGTTGCACCAACTCAACCGAGAAAAGGTTTGCACATTGATCTAGTGATGTAACACTGCTTAACTAGTATGTGAAACCGAGATTCGTTAGGGTCCGGGGGCTTGATTATGCGGAGGGAATGTGTTAGGCACCCCCCCCCCCCGACATTCGTGGTAACACGGTGACCTCCACTTTTCAATTAAATTGTTATATGAATATATATGTGTGTGTGTGGGTCAATGTCCAATTATCTGGAAGTAGTGTTATGTCTCATTTGCACCTATATACAAAGGGTTTAAATTTTGTATAAAAGTTTAACTTTAACAAAATATAGCAATGATGTTTTGTAAAAGAGGTTTTTCAAACCTTTATGCTCAATAGTAATTGAGGCCTTTGATACTTCCAATTTATTATGTGTTTTGCTTGATTTATTTTATTTTTGAGATGCGAAGCATTTTTGAGAAAATAAGATACATAGCAGTGCCGAACTCTTTGTGGGCACGAGAGTCATCTAAGGAAATTCAAACACTGTGAATAATTTACAAGCTGGTCACAGCCGAAAATGTCCATCACGGGAACCGAATCTAGATTCAGGAGTCTGAATCTGTGATCGCATGATTTCTAGGCTCACATGATGTCACAGTTTGTATGAAAGCTGTAAACAATTATATATATATATATATAAGTGGTAAACTCCATGGGGGATTGGAAATGTAAATATATATAAAAGTGGTAAATATATATATATATAAAGACGATCAACCGCCACGAAGTAAACTCCAGGAGGAACGTAAATGTAAATATATATATATATATATATATATATATATATATATATATATAGACGATCAACCACCACGAAGTAAACTTCAGGTAAGACGGAAATGTAAATATATATAGACATAATCAAACACGAAGTAAACTCCAAGCGAGACTGAAACGTAAATATATATATATATATATATATATATATATATATATATATATATATATATATATATATATATATATCACATATATCTTAATTGGCATTGTAAATTCTATATATGTGTATCAATTTTTTATTGTCAATTGGATTTGGGGTTATAAATTAGTAGAACTTTAATTTGTTAACTATATTACTGTGTATGCAAATATTTGGTACTGTCATTTTGAATTATGTATGTCTATCAACTGTCATTTTGAATTGGTAGAGCTTCAATTTATATCTCGATTGCGCTTGTAAATTTATGTATTGGGTATATTATATAACATAAACTAAATAAAAATAATATAATAGATAATACATTTTTTTGAATTGAACATAACTTAATTAAAATAATATAATGTTCATTAATATATAATATAATAAAAAATATTATAAACTAAACTAAAACACATAAATTAAATATTAAACTAAATTAAATTAGATATAATAACATATAAATAAAATAAAATAATTAATATAACAAAAAAATACTACAAAATAAAGTAAATAAAATAAAAAAATAATTTTTTTTAGTTTACTTAATTTTCCCCTACTAAAATCAACTAAGTAACATATACTTAGTTTTCAACTAAATTTATATCAACTAAGTAGTATTGACTTAGTTAATATTACTTAGTCTCCCAATACTAAAATAAATGAAGTAGCACTAATTTACTTAGTTTTACACTACTAAATAAAATAATATAATATAATAACATAAACTAAAATTACTTTGTATAATATAAGATAATATAAAATAAAATAAAATAAAATAATATATCATAACATAACATAACGTGACATGACATAACAACATAAAATGAAATAAATTAATTAACTTAATAACATTCCTTAAATTTATTAATTTAAATAATATAATATCATATAATATAATACAAAATAAATAAATAAATAAAATAAAATTTAAAAAAAATAGAATGACAATGATTTAATTAAAATAAATAAAAGAGAACATACTCTATCAATAACTCAACTACGTCATCCTTAAGATAGACTTATTTCGAATGTTTTGTAAACAAATATCAGCATTTTCTTGGAAAATACTTTCTCTCACAATCTCTATCATGAAAGTATAATATGAATATGTGATCAACGTAATTAGTCTTGAATTTGACTCCACAAAGCAGTATCTCCGAAATATATATATATATATATATATATATATATATATATATATATATATATATATATATATATATATATATATATATATATATATATATCAAAGTGGAGAAAGTTGAAAGTGTGCACTTATAAAAAATAACTTTATCATAATGATTATAACATGAAGTTTCCATCTAATTATGACAAGTTATCTTTCAGTAACACTACAAAAAAATAGGTCATTGCCGACGGGCTCTGCCATCGCCAATGACCATATTGTCGTCGGCAATGAGCTCATTGGCGACGGCATTGTTCGTCGCACTTCCTGTTGTCGTATGGGTCGTCGCCCCTGGTTCCTGTCGCTCGCCGTTAGCAAGTGCATCATTACCAATGGGGTCATTGGCGACGGCTGGCCGTCGGCAATGAGGTATTGGCGACGACATTGGCGAAGAATAGACCACCAGTAATATCAATTTTAGAAATTTTAAAAATAGTCATTGCCGACGGCATAACCGTCGCCAATGACCCTCCACTCTCGTCGCCAATGAGTTTTTTAGAAAAAAAAATTTACAAAATTGCAAAACACCCATGTTCATTTACATATACATAATTATACTTGTTATAAACTAAAAAAAATAAAGAATTCTTCACGAAAGCATATCAATAACAATAATAGCTTTTGCTATATCAACCATCAAATATGTAAACAACGTAATGACTTATAGATAAAAGTCGTACAATGTAAATACAAAATGTAATCATAAACAATCAATATAGTTAGATACATATACCATCAACCTAACTAGATACTAAACTCTAGTCTGTACAACTCAAAAGTTGTATAAATATACATATATGAAAGTTAAAATATAAACATAATGGGTACTACAACCCAAGATCAGGAATGTCAGTATCATCATCACCGCTGGTCCCACCTACGGTCCCACCGCCGGTCCCACCTCCGATCTGACTGCTAGTCCCACCCTCCATAGTCTCATCAGCATCAGCTCGGCGGTCATCACCATCTCCACCACAGGCATCACCTGTGTCGCAGCCTCCACCCTCCGAAGTCTTATCAACAAGACCCTACAAAATTAAAATATTAATAGCGAATTTGAAAATAGAGCATATTTAAATTAGTTTTGTTTGTGTTCTTCAAGTGTTGTTGAGTTTTGCAAACTAGGCGATAACTCGATCTCCGTATGTCAGAATTGAGTCCTGTAAGTTGTAACATGTGTCTAATACCTACGAGGTGCTACGCGTGTGTTTGTGTGGTGTTTGGACGGCCGAGGCGAGTTTTGGGCTCTTTTCGATTTTTTGTCTAAGTGTTGTTAAGTTTTGAAAACTAGGCGATAACTCGGTCTTCGTATGTCGAAATATAGTCCCGTAAGTTATAACACGTGTCTAATACATATGCGGTGCTATATGTGTGTGTTTGCATGGCGTTCGGACGGCCGAGGCGGGTTTTGAGCTCTTTTTTAGCTTTTTGCCTAAGTGTTGGTGAGTTTTACAAACTGGGCGATAACCCGGTCTCTGTATGTCAGAATCGAGTCCCGTAAGTTGTAACATGTGTCTAATACCTACGCAGTACTATGTGTGTGTTTTCGTGGTGTTCGGACGACTGAGACAGGTTTTGGGCTCTTTTTTGACATTTTACCTAAGTGTTGGTGAGTTTTGCAAACTGGGCAATAACTCGGTCTCCGTATGTCAGAATCGAGTCTCGTAAGTTGTAACACATGTCTAATACCTACGCGGTCCTATGTGTGTGTTTGAGTGGCGTTCGGACAGCCGATGCGAGTTTTGGGCTCTTTTTTGGCTTTTTGTCTAAGTATTAGTGAGTTTTAAAAATTGGGCGATAACTCGGTATCCGTATGTCGGAATGGAGTTCCATAAGTTGTAACACATGTCTAATACCTACGCGGGGCTATGTGCATGATTATGTGGCGTTCGGACGACCGAGGCGGGTTTTAAGCTCTTTTTTGGCTTTTTGCCTAAGTGTTGATGAGTTTTGCAAACTGGGCGATAACTCGGTCTCCGTATGTCAAAATCGAGTCCAGTAAGTTGTAACATGTGTCTAATACCTACGCGGTGCTATATGTGTATTTGTGTGGCGTTCGGACGGTCGATGTCGGTTTTGGGCTCTTTTTTGGCTTTTTGCCTAAGTGTTAGCGAGTTTTGCAAACTAAGCGATAACTCGGTCTCCGTATGTCGAAATCGAGTCCAGTAAGTTGTAACATGTGTCTAATACCTACACAGTGCTATGTGTGTGTTTGTGTGGCGTTCGAACGATCGATGTGGGTTTTGGGCTCATTTTTAGCTTTTTGCCTAAGTGTTGGTGAGTTTTGCAAACTGGGCGATAACTTGGTCTCCGTATGTCAGAATCGAGTCCTATAAGTTATAACTAGTTTCTAATATCTATGTAGTACTATGTGTGTGTTTGCATGGCGTTCGGAGGGCCGATATGAGTTTTGAGCATTTTTTGGCTTTTTGCCTAAGTGTTGACGAGTTTTACAAACTTGGACGATAACTCGGTCTTCGTATGTCAGAATTGAGTCCCGTAAGTTTTAACACATTTCTAATACCTACTTGATGCTTTGTGTGTGTTTACGTGGCGTTCGGACGGCCGATGCGGGTTTTGGGCTCTTTTACGGCTTTTTACCTAAGTGTTGACGAGTTTTGTAAACTGGATGATAACTCGGTCTCCGTATGTCGGAATCCAGTCCCGTAAGTTTTAACACATGTTTAATACCTAAGCGGTGCTATGTGTGTGTTTGCATGGTGTTCGGATGGCCGAGGCGGGTTTTGGCCTCTTTTTCAGCATTTTGCTTAAATATTAGTGAGTTTTACAAACTAGGTGATAACTCGGTCACTGTATATCAGAATTGAGTCCCGTAAGTTGTAACAAGTGTCTAATACCTATGCCGTGCTATTTATGTGTTTCCATGGAGTTCAGATGGCCGAGGAGGGTTTTGGGCTCTTTTTTGGCTTTTTGCCTAAGTATTGACGAGTTTTACAAACTTGGCGATAACTCGATCTTTGTATGTCGGAATTGAGTCTTGTAAGTTGTAACACGTGTCTAATTTCAACACAGTTCTATGTGTACATTTGCGTGGCGTTTGGACGGCCGATGCGGATTTTGGGCTATTTTTTGGCTTTTTACCTAAGTGTTGGCTAGTTTTGCAAACTGGGCGATAACTCGGTCTCTTTATGTTAGAATCGAGTTTCGTAAGTTATAACACATGTCTAATACCTACGTGGTGCTATGTGTGTTTTTGCATGACGTTCGGATGGCCGAGGCGGGTTTTGGGCTCTTTTTTTGCTTTTTGCCTAAGTGTTGGCAATTTTGCAAACTGAGTGATAACCCGGTCTCCGTATGTCAAAATCGAGTCTCGTAAGTTGTAACACCTGTCTAATACCTATGTAGTGATATGTGTGTGTTTATATGGAATTTGGATGGCCGAGACGAATTTTGGGCTCTTTTTTAGCTTTTTACCTAAGTGGTGGCTAGTTTTGCAAACTGGGTGATAACTTGGTCTCCGTAAGTCAGAATCAAGTTCCATAAGTTATAATATATATCTAATACATACGTAGTGCTATGTATGTGTTTGTGTGGCATTCGGACGGCCGAAATGGATTTTGGACTCTTTTTTGGCTTTATGCCTAAGTGTTGGCGAGTTTTGCAAGCTATGCGATAACTCGGTCTCTGTATGTCAAAATCTACTCCCTTAAGTTGAAACACTTTTCTAATACCTACGCGGTGCTATGTGTGTGTTTGCGTGGCATTCGGACGGTCGAGGAGGGTTTTGAGCTCTTTTTCGGCTTTTTGCCTAAGTGTTGGCGGGTTTTGCAAACTGCGGGATAACTTGGTCTCCGTATGTCAGAATTTAGTCCTGTAAGTTGTAACACGTGTCTAATACCTTCATAGTGCTATGTGGATGTTTGTGTGGCATTCGGACGGCTGAGGCGGGTTTTGTGCTCTTTTTTGGCTTTTTGCCTAAGTATAGACGAGTTTTGCAAACTGGGCGATAACTCAATTTTTGTATGTCAGAATTGAGTCTCGTAAGTTGTAACACGTGTCTAATACCTATGCAATTCTATGTGTGTATTTACGTGGCATTCAGATAGCCGATACGGGTTTTGGGCTCTTTTTCAGCTTTTTGCCTAAGTGTTGGTGAGTTTTACAAATTGGGTGATAACTCGGTCTCTGTATGTCAAAATTGAGTGTGTTTGTGTGTCTAATACACGTGTTTTACAAATTGGTGAGTTTTACAAATTGAGTGTGTCTAATATCTATGCGGTTCTATGTGTGTGTTTGTGTGGCATTAGGACGGCAGATGCGGGTTTTGGGCTCTTTTTTGGCTTTTTACCTATGTGTTGACGAGTTTTGTAAACTGGACAATAACTCGGTCTCTGTATGTCGGAATCCAGTTCCGTAAGTTTTAACACGTGTCTAATACCTAAGCGGTGATATGTGTGTATTTGCATGGTGTTCAGATGGCCAGGTGGGTTTTGGCCTCCTTTTCGGCATTTTGCCTAAATATTGCAGAGTTTTGCAAACAGGCCGATAACTCAGTCTCCGTATGTCGGAATCGAGTGTCGTAAGTTTTAACACGTGTCTAATACCTACGTGGTGCTATGTGTATGTTTGCATGGCATTCGAACGACCGAGGTTGGTTTTGGTCTCTTTTTTTGGGTTTTTACCTAAGTATTGGCGAGTTTTGCAAACTGGGCGATAACTCGGTCTCTATATGTCAGAATCGAGTCCAGTAAGTTATAACACGTGTCTAATACCTACGCAGTGCTGTATGTACGTTTACGTGGCGTTTGGACGGCCGATGCGGGTTTTGGGCTCTTTTTTGGCTTTTTGCCTAAGTGGTGGCTTGTTTTGGAAACTAGGCAATAACTCGGTATCCTTATGTCAGAATTGAGTTCCGTAAGTTATAACACGTGTCTAATACCTTTGCGGTTCTATGTGTGTGTTTGCATGGCGTTCAGACGGCCGGGACAGGTTTTGGGCTCTTTTTTGGCTTTCTACCTAAGTGTTGGCGATTTTGCAAATTGGGTGATAACTCGGTCTCCATATGTCATAATCGAGTCTCGTAAGTTGTAACACGTGTATAATACCTATGCGGTGCTATGTGTGTGTTCACATGGCATTTGGATGGCCGAGGCGGGTTTTGAGCTCTTTTTTAGCTTTTTGCCTAAGTGTTGGCTAGTTTTACAAACTGGACGATAACTCGATCTCCGTATGTCAAAATCGAGTCCCGTAAGTTATAATATCTTTATAATACCTACACAGTGCTATGTGTGTGTTTATGTGGCATTCGGACAAATGAGGTAGGTTTTGGGCTCTTTTTCAGCTTTATGCTTAAGTGCTGGCGAGTTTTGCAAACTGTGCAATAACTCGGTCTTCGTATGTCAAAATCAAGTCCCTTAAGTTGTAACACGTGTCTAATACCTACGCGGTGCTATGTGCATGTTTGCGTGGCGTTCGAACAGCTGAGGCGAGTTTTGAGCTCTTTCTCGGTTATTTACCTAAGTGTTGGCGAGTTTTACAAATTGGGCGATAACTCGGTCTCCGTATGTTGAAATCGAGTCTTGTAAGTTTTAACACGTGTCTAATACCTATGCAGTGCTATGTGGGTGTTTGTGTGGTGTTCGGACGGCCGAGGTGGGTTTTGGGCTCTTTTGTGGCTTTTTACCTAAGTATTGGTGAGTTTTGCAAACTGTGTGATAACTCAGTTTTCGTATGTCAGAATAGAGTCCCTTAAGTTGTAACACGTATCTAATACCTATGCGGTATTATGTGTGTATTTACGTGGCATTCGAACGGTTGATGCGGGTTTTGGGCTGTTTTTCGGCTTTTTGCCAAAGTATTGGCGAGTTTTGCAAATTGGGCGATAACTCGGTCTCCGTATGTTAAAATTGAGTCCCGTAAGTTGTAACATGTGTCTAATACCTACATCGGTGCTATGTGTGTGTTTGCGTGGCATTCGGACTACCGAGGTTGGTTTTGAGCTCTTTTTAGGCTTTTTTTTCTAAGTGTTGGCGAGTTTTGCAAACTTGGCGATAACTCGATCTCCGTATGTCAGAATCGAGTCTCAAAGTTTTAACACGTGTCTAATACCTATACGGTGTTATGCGTGTGTTTGTGTGGCGTTCGGACGGCCGAGGAGAATTTTGAGCTCTTTTTCGGCTCTTTACCTAAGTGTTTGCGAGTTTTGTAAACTAGGCGATAACTTGGTCTTCATATGCCTGAATCGAGACCCGTAAGTTGTAACATGTGTCTAATACCTACGCGGTTCTATGTGTATATTTGTGTGGCGTTCGGACGACCGATGCGGGTTTTGGACTCTTTTTTTGGCTTTTTGCCTAAGTGTTGGCGAGTTTTGCAAACTGGGCTATAACTCGGTCTCCGTATGTTGGAATCGAGTTCCGTAAGTTGTAATACGTGTCTAATACCTATACGGTGCTATATGTGTGTTTACGTACTGTTCAGACGGCCGAGGAGGGTTTTGAGATCTTTTTTGACTTTTTGCCTAAGTGTTGACGAGTTATACAAACTGGACGATAACTCAGTCTCCGTATGTTGGAATCAAGTCCTGTAAGTTGTAACACGTGCCTAATACCTATGTTGTGTTATATGTGTGTTTGTGTGCTGTTCGGACGGCCGAGGAGGGTTTTGAGCTCTTTTCGGCTTTTTACTAAAGTTTTGTCGAGTTTTACAAATTGGGCGATAACTCGGTCTCCGTATGTTGGAATTGAGTCCCGTAAGTTGTAACACGTGTCTAATGCATACATGGTGCTATGTGTGTGTTTACGTGGCATTTGGATGACCGAGGCAGGTTTAGGGATCTTTTTTGGCTTTTTGCCTAAGTGTTAGAAAGGTTTGCAAACTGGGCGATAACTCGGCCTCAGTATGTCAGAATCAAGTCCCGTAAGTTGTAACACATGTCTAATACCTACACAGTACTATGTGTGTGTTTGTGTGGCGTTCAGACGTCCAAGGCGAGTTTTGGGATCTTTTTTGTCTTTTTGCCTAAGTGTTGGCGAGTTTTACAAACTTGGCAATAACTCGGTCTCTGTATGTCAAAATAGAGTCACGTAAGTTGTAACATATGTCTAATACCAACGCGGTATTATGTGTGTTTTTGTGTGGCGTTCAGACGGCTGAGGCGAGTTTTGGGCTCTTTTTTGTCTTTTTGCCTAAGTGTTAGCGAGTTTTACAAACTGGACGATAACTCGGTCTCTGTATGTCAGAATCGAGTGCTATAAGTTGTAACACGTGTGTAATACGTACGCGGTGCTATGTGGGAGTTTGTGTGGCGTTCGGACGGCCTAGGCGGGTTTTGGGCTCTTTTGTGCTCTAAGTATTGACGAGTTTTACAAACTGGGCGATAAATCAGTTTTCGTATATCGGAATCGAGTCCCGTAAGATGTAGCACGTGTCTAATACATACGCGGTGCTATGTGTGTATTTACATGGCATTCGAACGGCCAATACAGGTTTTGGGCTCTTTTTCGGCTTTTTACCTAAGTGTTGGTGAGTTTTGCAAATTGGGCAATAACTCGGTCTTCGTATGTCAAAATCAAGTCTCGTAAGTTGTAACACATGTATAATACCTTCTCAGTGCTATGTGTGTGTTTGTGTGTCATTCGAACGACCAAGGCGAGTTTTGGACTCTTTTTTAACTTTTTGCCTAAGTATTGGCGAGTTTTGCAAACTGGACGATAACTCAGTCTCTGTATGTCAGAATCGAGTCCCATAAGTTGTAACACATGTCTAATACATACGCAATGCTATATGTGTGTTTGTATAGCATTCGAACTGCCAATGCTGGTTTTGAGCAATTATTTGGCTTTTTGCCTAAGTGTTGGCGAGTTTTACAAACTGGGCGATAACTCGGTCTCCGTATGTCAAAATTGAGTCCCGTAAGTTGTACCACGTGTCTAATACCTACGTAGTGCTATGTCTATATTTGTGTGGCGTTCGAACAGCCGGGGTGTGTTATGGGCTCTTTTTTGGTTTTTTGCCTAAGTGTTGACGCGTTTTGTAAACTAGCAATAACTCAGTCTGCGTATCTTGGAATCGAGTCCCGTAAGTTGTAACACATTTCTAATACATATGTGGTGCTATGTATGTGTTTGCGTGGCATTTTAACGGCTGATGCAATTTTTGGGCTCTTTTTTGGTTTTTTGTTTAAGTGTTGGCGAGTTTTGCAAACTGGGCGATAACTCGGTCTCCATATGTCGGAATCGAGTCCCATAAGTTTTAACACGTCTCTAATACCAACGCGGTGCTATGTGTATGTTTACATGGCGATCGGACGGCCGATGAGGGTTTTGAGCTCTTTTTTGGCTTTTTACCTAAGTGTTGGCGAGTTTTACAAACTGGACGATAACTCGGTCTCCGTATGTCATAATTGAGTCCCGTAAGTTGTAACATATGTCTAATACCTACGCGGTGCTATGTGTATGTTTGCATGGCGTTCGGATGGCCAATGCGGGTTTTGGGCTCTTTTTCGGCTTTCTGCCTAAGTGTTGGCGAGTTTTGAAAACTGGGCGATAACTCGGTCTTCGTATGTCAGAATCGAGTCCCGTAAGTTGTAACACGTGTATAATACCTACGCGGTGTTGTGTGTGTGTTTTCATGGTGTTCAGACGGTCGAGGAGGGTTTTGATCTCCTTTTTGGCTTTTTGCCTAAGTTTTGGCGAGTTTAGTAAACTGGGCGATAACTCGGTCTCCGTATGTCAAAATTGAGTCCCGTAAGTTGTAACACTTGTCTAATACCTACGCGGTATTATGTGTGTATTTACGTGACATTCGGACGGCCGATGCAGATTTTGGGCCCTTTTTCGGCTTTTTGCCTAAGTATTGGCGAGTTTTGCAAATTGGGCGATATCTCAGTCTTCATATGTCAAAATTGAGTCTCGTAAGTTGTAACACGTGTCTAATACCTATGCGGTGCTATGTGTGTATTTGCGTAGCGTTCGGACGACCGAGGTGGGTTTTGAGCTCTTTTTAGGTTTTTTGCCTAAGTGTTGGTGAGTTTTACAAACTGGGCGATAACTCGGTCTCCATATGTCAAAATGGAGTCCTGTAAGTTGTAGCACGTGTCTAATACCTACGTGATGCTATGTGTGTGTTTGCGTGTCGTTCGGACGGCCGAGGCGGGTTTTGGGCTCTTTAATGGCTTTTTGAATAAGTGTTAGCGAGTTTTGCAAACTGTGCGATAACTCGGTATCCGTAAGTCGTAATCAAGTCTCGTAAGTTGTAACACGTGTCTAATACCTACGCAGTGTTATGTGTGTGTTTACGTGGCGTTCGGAAGGCCGATGTATTTCATAATAGAAGTTAGGGTTTTATCTTAAGTTTATCTAAGCAATACAATTACAAATTACATAAATTAAATAAGGAAATACAGAATTTAATTGTTTTTACGTGTCGAATATGTGGTGGGAAGATGTTGGTCAAGACAACTGCACATACGCAGATGTTCTCCTCCCGTACTACACCGATGAGTTCGTCAACGGTAGTTGTAGGATCGATAGAGTCGTGGACAACCTCATGAGCCAGCTTGTAGATCCGCTCGCATGATGGTGCAGCTGACTGCACAACACTGCTAGCCATGTACCCCTCTATGATCCGCCGGAAGAAGTTATCGAATAATGAAGGGTCGGCGCCCGATCCACTCGCACCACTACCTCCAGTGGGTGGGCGTCACCGAGATCTCGCAGCAGGGACTAGGGTGTAAGCTGAGACATGGGGAATGCCCACAACTTTACCCTTCTTTGGTCCCCCTATAGCCTACAGCCAGTCCTCTATCTCCTCATCTGCCACGTAGACTCGTCTACTAGAGTGTCACCTCTCTGACTGCTCCGGGCCACTATAAGATCCTCGAACCGTCGCTGAAAAAAATACATTAGTAGATGATACGCAAAGTATAAAATGGAATAATACAAAAGAATATCCGAATTTTAAATAAATACTAAAAAAAAGAATTAAATAACTTACAGCAATGCGTTCAGCCTTAGGTGAGATATAACCATGGTCACCTTTCTTTTAGTGGGCATGCCACCAAAACTCCAAGCGGGAGGGTGCATGCTTTAAACTCACCTCGAGTCTCTCCTGGTACAGGTCGTACGACTGAGACCCAATGTAGTGTGGGAGACGACTCTGCTTTCGGGCAGCTAAACGTTGTGCCGACATCTTCTTGAAGGGCTCGCCGTCCTAAATGCTGCACATCGAATCCCACACCGCAGAAGATATGAAATCTGGCCGGACATCCTTAAGTGTCTGTCCATCAGCCATCTTCATTTGGGCCTTCTTTTTTTAGTCGTAGACTCACTTGTGCCAATTCATCTCTGGGCATCTGTGCAGAACAGTATTGTTATGGGCTTCCTGACTGTCCTCAAAACGATAATATTTCTATACATTACACAGTAAGAAGCTTAGTAGACAACATAAATCAAAGAGGTAACAGTATATTCAAATGGAATATAAAACTAGCATATGAATGATTGACATCCTACCCTAAACTCAGCAATAATCAGCTGCCGTGTGCGGTCATTCACATCCACCCACCTCATCCACGGGCTTGAGAATCGGTTTTGGACAATCCCAAGCAACGTGTTCCTTGGCGTGGCGTCAAGGATACTACAATTAAAATTAATACAATGCAAATTACAAAGAATATATAAGAACTAAATACTTATGTTATAGTAATACTATATAGGATTATGAAATTACCTATGAATCCTAACACGACATATAAGCAGCGCCTGGGGGGGATTCCCTAGCAAGCCACGCTAGTCCCCGCAGAGGACTACGTCGATCACCTATGTACTGAAATAAATCAATATTTATATAAACGAATATAATGTCAATACAATATAAAATAAAAAATAATAAGATGTATCCCAATAAAATATGTAATTATACCTGACGATCCGGCCTAATCATCACGCGTAGAATCGCCACGGCCCCCACGACTTGCACACCCACCACGATCGTCGTGTGGTGTGCGCGCCATATGTATGTATACTATCAAATCATAAAAAAATATTATTAAACGTTTGTAAATACTATATTTGTGAACAGTAACAAAGAGGATAACATACAAATACAACTAAAAGAATGCAACATAAATAGTAACCTAAAAGGATACAGCATAAATAGTAACCTAAAACAACTAACACCTTATTTAGTAGATTAATATAAGTTAAAGATAATGATTGCACTACTACAAATTATTACATTTGAATACAACTAAAAGGACACAAAGAGTACATACTCGTACTCATTTATATCGCTAAAGCCATCAATATCAGAATCGTCATCTTCGAGCAGTAGATCTTTACTATCATTGTCATCACCATCTTCGTTGTCCTCAACAATTTCTTCAATTATATCTACCTCCTCAACAACATCGTCTTCACTTTAGACAGCGAAAACATCACCCTCTTCTTCACTAGACTCACTAATAATTGTCAGATCAGCAGGTGTGACACTAGTAGAGTCGACTTGTAAAGGTTCATCATCTGGACAAGAAGTTATGCCTAGAAAACCACTGGCTTTGGTGGTAATAACAGCATGCCATGGGCTTGCAAGAGTCTTAACACTGCGCGCGTAGTACACCTGTGTTGCTTGACTTGCTAAAATAAAAGGCTCGTCTATACCACTCATCAGTCTTAGTTTTGACTTAACGTTAACAGTCACCCGTCCTGATTTTTTATCTATTTTAATTCCATTGTCAACATCAAACCAATGAAAATTGAAGTAAACTAATTCTTTATGACCCCAATATTTGAGAATGACAACTTCTAGCAATCGTCCATACCAGTCATCCCAAATGTTATCGTAACATCTACCTTTCACCACAACACTAGAATCAGCAGAAGCGACTTCCCCAATATCACAACACTTAAATCTGTAACCATTAACAATGCAGCATGTATAAGTATCTACAGATCTTTCAGGGCCATTAACTATAAGCTTTAGCCGATTGTCAGCTAACTCATCTGTGAGGATCTAATGTACATTAACTCAACATATTCTAAAGTTAATTATGCCATAAGAATAAATCTATGATGGTAGATTCATTGAACTTGTAAAGGTTAGACTTAAATGATCTTTAAACCATTGCACAAATTCTCCATTTCTTAAATTTTTCAAATCCTCGTCCGATATACTCAGATTTGCTTCATGTACTTCAGCATCATATTGACTGCAGCATAGTTATAAACTTAATGTGTTTGCAAAGGAACTTGACACAATTACACCAGACGTATATAGTTATAACTACTTACTTAACGTATGGAGCTACTTCATTCATGTTAACAAGTTCATACAATGTGGCAGCTGCATACTCATTATCGGTTAAGAATCGCCTTTTTTTACCACCGAATGGGCGTACAGGATGACTAAAGGCCGTTAATTCTCCATTTTCCTCATGCGCAATAGCCTAATTCTGACGTAAGCGATTGTGCTTCATCTGAACATTTAGCTCAAAGTACAATGAGCAAAAATTAATAAGTTCCTCCATAACATAACTTTCAGTAACTGACACCTCTACACGGGCTCTATTTTTCACCTTTTGCTTTAGACGTCGTATATACCTATGTGATATATAGATTAGTAAAAAAGAATGAACATTTTACCGTATTAAAAACATTAATGTCATTACCTCTCGAATGGATACATCCATCTATATTGTATGGGACCACCAAACTTAGCTTCGTATGGCAAGTGTATAGGCAAATACTCCATTGAATCAAAAAAAGATGGAGGGAAGATTATTTCTAACTTGCACATTATTTCCACTATTTGCATCTCCATTTTATCTATGTCTTTGAGCTGAAGCTATGTCAAGCATAGATCTCTGAAGAAATTAGAAAGCTCTGTCAGTGCTTCAACCACACATTTCGGTAACAAGTCGATAAATGCCACAGGGATCAACTTCTGCATGAATACATGACAATCATGACTTTGAGACCCCGAAACTTCAGCTCTTCGACTTTACAACACCTTGCTATATTCGAAGAATATCCATCTGGGAGCTTCAGTCCACTGATCCAATTACATATCAATATCAACTGTTCCCTGGTCAAATTATATTTAACTTTAGGCGTTCCTGTCTTACTACCTTCTTGATACAGCCACAGATCTTCCCTAATGTTCATTTATACCAAATCAAGCCTCGACTTGTTGTTTTCCTTTATTCTACCATTGGCATCTAGGACTGTATAAAAAATGTTATCAAATACGATCTTCTCAGTATGCATCGAATCTAAACAATGACGGATGCAGAGTGTAGCCCAATAAGGCAGGTCAAAAAACATGGATCTGTGTGTCCAGTTGTGAACCTTTTCGTAACCATAAGCTCGCTCTAATCTGTGATTCTTCCCTGGAGGTGGAAACTTCAAATGACTAAACCAACTCAACACTGCCAGGTACTTGACGTTTCTCTATTTTTCGATTGAATTGTCTACTCATCCGTCAATAATGATGTTGAATCGACAACAACTATCTGGATGTTGCAAAGAAAATTATTTTCCCCCCATGTTTGAGCCGTAGAGCTTTAACTAACCCCATGCACATGGGACATGACAAGCCCTCGTGAGTCGACCAATCACTGATCATTCCTTAACACCGGGAAGTCATTTATTGTCCACATTAAAGCTGCCATCATGTCAAATTTCCTCTTAAGAGATACATCATAAGTTTGAACCCCTTTTTCCCACAACATCTTCAACTCATCAACTAATGGACTGAGGTATACATTGATGTCCTTACTCGGACTCTTATCACCCGGAATCAGTAAAGGCATGAACATGTAGGGATCTTTCATGCACATCAAAGGCGGGAGGTTATACACAACAATAATCATCGGCCAAGTTGAGTAGGGCTTTGTGTAAGGCCCGTTAAACGGATTAAACCCATCCGTAGTAAGTCCAAGCCTAACATTGGGAACCTCTTCAGCAAACGAGGGGTGCTTGTTATAAAAAAATTTCCACTCAAGCCCATCTGCCGGGTGCGTCAGTTGACCTTCGACTATGTCCTATGTAGAGTGCCACCTCATATCCTCGACGATATGTGTTGACATAAACAACCACTGAAGCTTCGGGGTAATGGGAAAGTAACGTAAGATCTTTCTCGGAATGCCTTTTCCCTTTTTCTTGTGTTGTTCACAGTATCTACTTGTACCACAATTATCACATGACCTCTTATCTTTATTGACATCACCGTAATACAACATACATTCATTCTCACAAGCATCAATCTTCTTATACCCTAGATTGAGCCTTTTGACCATTTTCTTCATATCATAGTAAGACTCCGGTAACTTATTGCCTGCAGGTAAGCACTCCTTCACAATGCTTAATAGTTCATTAAAACCTCTTTCGCTACAGTCATGCTCATTCTTGAAGTGTAAAAACTTAGTCACGGGAAATAAGACGGTGTGCTTTTCGTGCCCGTCACATAGTGGCGTCGCTGCTTCATGCAATAACTCATAGAAAACCTTAGGCCCGTCATTAGGCTCTTACTCGCCTGTCTGTATTCCACTGGAAGTATAAACCAGCAGCTTTGACTATCATGTTAGTACAGTCAAAGGTTTCGTCACCTCTGGATTTTGGTTCTAATTCATGTTCATCCAACTAGGTTTCCCCATGATAGATCCATGTCGTATAACCTTGCTTAAACCCATACGCAAATAAGTCGCACATGACATCACTCATTTCCTTCCACACTTCATTCATACACCTCTTACAAGGACATCTGATCTCATCGCCGCTAACTTGCTCAAACGCGAAGTTGAGAAACTGTTCAACCCCGCTATGATACTCAGAGCTAAGTCCACTCTTATCAGTGGCTACCCTACATTACATCCAACTTCGATCAACAGACATCTTAGATAAATGTCTGCTATATATATGGAAAGTCAGACAAACATAATCAAGTCTCCAAGTTAATGTATATGCAAGCTTATAAGTTTCCTAACTTCATTTCCACCTCTAACAGGTTAGGTTTCTATCCCATTCCCGGATGTGTCGTCTCACTAATGTCAACAACTTGAACACGTCTTTAAATTTTTCAAAAATTTCGGCAGCATCTCCCCATGGACTTCAAGTACATGAAATAGACTAAGACATTGTAGTCTAAATATGCACCCGAAGAACATCAAGAGATATATACTGACCGAAAATTCAAAAAATATAAAGACGTGCTCAAGTCGTTAACACCGACCTAAGTGAGATCGAAACATACAAGAACAGTCCCAAAATGGGGACTATTTGAGATTCACTCAAACTAAGTGAATCTCAAATGGGTTTCTAAGCTTCCTAAACTATATGAAAATATGCACATGTGAAAGTATAATGAGCTGGTAAATTTCTTAACCCACCCTCAAATAGGAAAAAAAATAAATAAATTGAGAATTTGAATATGCTTGCAGTTTAATGGACCATCTATATATTACATGTTACATATAAATCAGTTAAACTCAAATCAAATCTCTCCGCAATAAACTAATATTCGTCTGTATGTCAAGAGAAGGCATGCAGATATAGATGCCAAAACATATTTCAACTTCAACAAGAAAGATACATTTTTAGCCAAAACCATAAAGTATATCAATTACCTTTCTTCAGCTATCATGTTAGTCCAAGTATATACCTCTCAAGCCATGACCAAAGATCTGGTTAAGGCAATATCGAATCAACTAGGAAAAGGAAAACAAACAACAGATCCCAAAATAAGTTTATAGCTAGTCAAACACTACAGTAAAAGGGCAAATCAAATGCAGTAGAAACAACTTGGATATTGTAACTCTGCTATTGAAAGATACTAAATCACTTTCTTAAACTTGAATATGATACAAAGAAAAGAAAATAAATAACTCGAATTAGCAAGCAACCACAGACAAAGATTTAGACACCAAGGGAAAAAAATAAAAATAGAAAAACTGAAAGCAAACGCATTATATAGGGAATAGTTATTATGATGGGTTACTAATGCTTGCAAGTGCTTTAACCAATGAGGGTCGTAAGGTCTAGTAGGTGACTCTGTAATTAATGAAAGAGGTGAAACCTTTTAGGAAAGAACAATTTGCAATATCGAAACTAGATAGAAAAGGATCTCATTGCAAGCCATAACTATAACTAATTCAACATCGATGTGACAACCTGAATTTTTATGAGTTATTAAAATAGGAATTTAATAATTAAAATTCTGATTATGAGATGTTTTGAGTTTGAGTATGTATATGTTATATATTTTGAGATATGTGATTTGGTATGAAGAGAAGTATATATATCTATATATTGGGAAAATGAGGTTAATAGTTAGTTTAACTATTAAAGATAGTAAACGAAGTTGTTTTGAAAAGAAGTATAGTGGCGAAGGAAATTAACTGAATAATATTGGTTAATTTAAAATTAAGATAAATGTTATATTATGAAATAATATAATTGAATATTAAAATATTGGATGACAAGGGTGTTTTTGTGAGTTAAATGAAAGGATTTATCCACTTAACTAAAATAGTGAATTAACGTAAATATACATTGTTTTAATGAAATGAGAGATATAATATATGACATATAAATGTAATACAATTATGTAATGGCCTAATATATTATATTATGCCAAGCGAATATAAATTGGTCTATAAATAAATATTGGTGTCAAGACTAATAAATTGAGTAAATATTTAAGATGTGACTAATATATATAGATTAAATAAATTGCTTTGAGGCAATTTATAGATGGAAAGAAATTAAATATTATACATAATAATTGTATAATTTATTAAAATAATGAATGGGTTAAATATTAATTAGTTTACTGAAAATGTTTATTTTAATAGAGATGTTTATTTTAATTATGAATGTGAATTCATAATTGTATGAGAAATAATATAGTTATCTGTATGGATAATTGGAGAAGTGTAAGTGTGCCATTTTTATTTCAATTAAAGGAAGAAGAGGTATCATAGCATATAGTAAAAGGAAAAATAAAAATATACCGTGGAGCAAATGAGCTCTCCCAAACATGGCATTAGACCCTTCATATTTTCCTAACTGCTGAGGTCTTTTACGTTCTGTAACTGATCAACCCAATTTAAAAGTCACACTTAAGCCTCATTCTTCAGTTTACTCCCTATACGTTCATTTGCAAGGAGAAGACTGAGTTTTTAGAGAGAGAGTGTGTATGTGGGAATTTTCTACGAGAAATTGGAAGAAAGCTCAAGGAAGAAGAAGATTGATAAAGTAATTGATCATCTAACCAAGTAAGAAGGAATCAAGAGGTAAGAAAGAACTTCAAAACTCCTAATTCCTATTTCTTAAGTTTTGTTATGCTGAGAGTTATTTTGGTTAAAAACAATGGAGAAGAAATCAAACATGTTAATTGATTAATAACCTATTAGATGATTTGATGATAGTATAACAAGAATAATTAAACCAATTGATTTCTAAAGTATAAAGAAGAGAAGAATTAGTCTTTTGGTTTAATATATATGATATGGTCTGTTTAGAGACTAAAATTAGTTATGAATCCATGATTGAAGTTATAAATTGATGGATATATGTTGTTCTCTGAGAAACGAAAAGAACGAAGTTTAAACGGATCAATTTGGTTGAATAACGAATTCATGGTGAATGAATTCGCTAAATGTGTTTAAAATATGAAAATTGAGTATGAACATGTGTTTTGGGTCAAATTTTAGGTTGCTTAATATTTTTATAAATTGTTAGAATTCTTGTATGTTGTAGTTCTATGAATTACGAGTCCAACGAATCGAAAACCAACTAATTCCGACTTTAAACGAAGAAGTTATGAAGATTTGAAGTTTGTACATTGAGAACATTGTAATCTGGGCTAGCCAAGCCTGGCCGCGCATCCAAAGAGCGCGGGCGCACAGCTGGGTGCTGCCATGTCGTGCGGGTGTGCGGTATTTGTGAGGGAATTGGGCGCGGCCGCGCACCTAGTGTGCAAGGTGTGACTACTTTGACTTATTTTGGTAAAACGGTCATAACATTTTCATATGAACTCCGATTGAGGTGATTGAAGATGATCCGGAAGGAGGACGAATAGACCTACAACTTTTGTTCTTTAATTTTTAAATTTGAGGTCTTTAGGAAGGGTCAAAATGGTTATATTTAGGATTGTTGTGTTTTCAGAGGCAATCGGAGGGCGTCGGGCATGCATGTATGCAAGTGTAATGCTCTTGACGATAAGAGATGTTTTTCTAAGTTATAGAACATGAATATTAGGAAGTATAATGATGTTTAACATTAATAAATAATATATTAGATAAGTTGTATATGCATACTAAGCACACACAAGAGAGACAAATTGAGCGTGTGATGAATAAACGTCGAAACGCCATGATAAGTGATAATGAACGTAAAAAGTGTTTTAAATCAAATGACATGAATATAATAAGATATTGAATAGTGTTAATATAAAACCAATAAGAGGTCCTAGCAAGACTTAAACATTTGAATGAACTTCAAATATGAAATACAGTGAGATATAAGTTAAAAGTTAAGACAAACAAATTGAACATTGTGTATTTGTGATAGGAAGGGTTATGAGACGTAGAATAAAGTTTACATTACAACTAATATGTGTTGCTCTGTGACTAATAGTTAATGTGAATGATTATATAATTGGGTAGAGCACCTGAAGTGCAGATATCTGTAAGTTGTTAAACGTTTATTGGTAAACAACGATCAAGGCAAGTCTTTCAGTTCCTATTTGTTATGTGAACTTGATGATTAACTGTTTTAAAATTTTATCGTAAATAGCATGATGTGTTATATATATGTGAATGTATGAAATATTATAGTCAACTTATGACTATGTTGATTGAATAAAGCATGTTGATTGATTAAGGAACTCAATCTTTATACTTGTAATATGAACTGTAGCATGTATTTTAGGTTAGTTCAATGTTTATGAGATATATGTTGAGCATGTTATTATGTGCTACGTGATGCATGAAAACTATTAGATTTTGCTAGGCTATCGAGCTTAACCTTGCAAATAACAACTTTTGTAGGTTAAAGATTCAAGGCAATGATATGTGCTAAGTGAATTTTAGAGAACCATATTCATGATGATTATCTATGTTTTACGAGAAATGTATATGATATTGTGTATGTAACATATTGTTAAATTGTAAGTTGAGCAATCTGGTGTATTTGGATATCTATTTATGATGTAAGACTTTGTAAAGTTATTTTGTTGTAACGATTCATGATATAAATTTGAATCGAGGAAATGTATTGTAAAGGTTGCGATTTAGGGCAATACGGAAGGGAAATGTATAAAACTTTAATTATTCCACAAATTTCAGTGGTTGTATTATTAAGTTTAAGATCGAATAATGATGTAAAATCAGAAGTTAGACATATTATTAACAATTGAATTCGGTAATTGTATTATATGAATTTTGGGGTCGTTACAGTTGGTATCAAAGCTGTAGGTTATAAACCTTAGGTATGAGTACCGTAGGCTATAACCTTAGAAAAGGAAGGTTAAGATAATGAAAGAATACGCTCAAATAGAGTTTGAACGATAAGAAGTAATTTAAAATATATATATATATATATATATATATAAATATATATATATATATAAAGAAAGGATTAAAGCATGCGTGAGAGGATTCAAAGAAGAATATCGCTGAGTTATAAGGAGTATGAATGTGGGGTTACCCAACTCCAATAATAAGGATGTAAGGTGATAATAAATAGATAATGTCTGTAAGAAGAGAGTGATAAAGAAGTTCAGAATCAAAAAGTTATATTTAAGTATGGTACAATTGTACTCTTTAATAGTTGATGTGTGGTATCTAGGCTAAACGATTTCTTCATAGAGCGGAGGTATATACGAACTAGCAACTCGGAACCTAGTTTGTTGGTTGTTTGTGGGAAACCACTCAGTGTACCATATTGAAACTATTAGAGACTCGATGTGTACCAAGTATAGAAATGGATACGTATGATGAAAAAGGAAAGAAAGAGGATCGTAAAACAAAACGATCATGAGTTAAGAAAAGAATTTTAAGGGAGATGATTATAGAACAAGATCACGACGTGATCTGTTTAAGTTATAAAAGAAAGATGGTCTGTGATGTTTGAATAATTATAGCTTGATGCTATGAAGATGATGTACTATGAAATAGTACGAGATAACTCACGAGGAGTTATAGATGATGTGATACGAGGAATTCGTATCGTGCAAAGAGCAAGTTATAAGCGAGATAGAGTTAGGTGGGATTTCAATTGAGGACTCATGTGATGGTTGAGTTGTACAAATTTTGTATGGGCGAGGGTTTTGTGCTTGCTCTCAATTTATCATATTGATAATCATTGGAATGTTGGTGTCGCGCTATTAATGTATATGTGGTGAAAAGGTGATTCTTTTCTCATGTGTATATTTGATAGTTAAAAACTATTAATATTAGTTAGATATTATTAGGATTAGGTGCGGTTCTTAAAACTAATGCATATGGTAAGTTCGTGACTCATAATAATATGGTATGTTTTGAACTCCTCAGTGAATGGACGCATATGGTCTGACTAGGATAAGTTCTTAAACTCATATTATTGTGGCAAGTTCCTGAACTTCCAATGTGCGGTAAGTTTGATGAACTATTTTGGGTGGAAAATAGTTATAGTATAGAGAGCATAGATGAAGTTGAAGATTGATAGAATGGTTAAATAATGAAGTAATAGAGTAATGATTGAAGTTGATGGATACCTAGATATTCTAAATCTACTAGCTATGCTAGACTTTCAAAATTTGTTGACTTCGTGCTGATGTTTGCACTTCTATTTTCTTGAAAAATATTGGATCAAATGATGAAACCAACGAGTTTTAAAAATAATACCGTTATTCATATGTTTATGCTAATTGCTTCAGCTAGATAAAAATGATCTGAAATATATCAAAATGTAGTTTTTTTACATCATCAATGCATCATGGAACCTGGTGCAGAGATGATAAAAATGATGGAGTCATCAATGCAGTATTACTCAGTGTTGGATGTGATCTAAGGATCGTCAGCCCACTATGGTATGATGTAGTATGATAAAATTACCAAATGACGGAATCCTCAACGGACTGTAAATACAGTGCTGTATCATGACGTCAGAAAAATATTTTTGAGATTTTTTAAGATATGAGAATATATATATATATATATATATATATGTATATTTCGATTGATGTCTGAATCGTTGTAGAAGTCTATGCTGTTTGATTCAGCTAGACGAATATTGAAAGATGTTCATGAAATTCAAGCGTTTCTTGAAAAGTTATGCCAAACCAAATTATTTTGGTGCGGATTCGGATGTTGAAAAACTGAGATGAACAACCCTTTTATAAAGGATTACACGGAGGTGTTGTGGTGTTTTGCACAATACATTGTACGAAGGGCTGATCACCCTAAGTACGAGGAGTCCCTATAGTCTTATGACTTTTAAAGTTTAAGTTGAAAGATGTGACAACCCAAGAATTTGGACAATTTATGAAAATCTTAAATGATTGATTTAAGGTCAAATAATAGACCTAGACAGAAAATAAGTGTATGCGTTTGATGTTATTGGGATTGAATTTTGAGGATTTCAAAATTCGGTGAAGAATATAGGTGAATTATTCAGGATTAAGGATTTATGTAAATATGTTTTGTGTTTATGGTTATGTATGTGTTCAGAATGTGGTTAAGGGTCAAGGGTTGACCAGATTAATTATATATGTGTCAAACCCTAAGTATATATTAAGAACGTCAACGTTCTATTAGAAAACTCTAACGATTAATAAGAAACCCTAGAAATCGGTTCTGGAAACCCTAGTTTCATTTTTCGAGGAATCCGAAATCCTAATTCAGTGTATGGAACCCTAAATCGGGAATTTAATGGCGTAAGTGTAAATAATTATAGGATTAATTAGGGTTAATCTTAACAAATTGATTACCAAACCCTAATTCCAAATTTGAAACCCTAATTTCGGATATTGAAAACCCTAGATTGGGAATGCAATGTATGTACAAAATTAAATGCCAATAATTTTAATTAATTAGGGAAAACCCTAATGAATTACTGGAAATTCTAATTGATTATTTAAAAACCCTAATACCATATCTAAAAACCCTAGTTTCAGATTCTGATAAAGTGAAACCCTAATCTGGGATTATAACGGAGAATTTTAATGCTCTAGTGGTATTAATTAAGTACTAACTAGGGTAAATGTTAATTAATTAATAAAACCAAATTTCCAATTTTTGGAAACCAAATTGTTCAGTCAGAAACCCTAATGCGCAATTGTGGATTTAATTGCTAAAATTAGCAATGTTAATTAGGAAACCCTAATCCTAATTATTTCAATTTATGAGTAATTAGAAAACCCTAATCTAATTAGGAGAATTAATTTCTAAATTAGAAAATCAAAATTTTTCTATTAGAAACCCTAATTCAAGGGTTTTGAACCCTAATAACCATTTTGACCCTAATTGCTTAATTAGCAATTATAATTAGGAAATGCTAATCCTAACTAGCAAGATTTAAAGTGTGATAAAGAAATTACTATATAATTAGTAAATTCTAATTATAAGTTAAAAATGTTAATTTTTATTTTTATAACCGAAATTTGGAAATGTTAGAAATTTAATTTGCAAAGTTAAGGGTTAAAACATAAACCCTAATATGTCCAAAACCTTAAACCCTAAGGATTTCATCAAATTACAAATATAGAAATAAAATGGTATGCTAAATGTCATTTTTGATTTTTTTGTCACAGTTCTTTTATTATTTATTAGTAGCTTGCTTGCAAATCTTGCTAAATCCTTGGTTGGTGAACAACCCTAACCCTAAACCTAAACGTAAACCTAAACCTACCTTGGCATGTGACTTTTATATCTAGCATGCCACCTTGCAATGTATAGATACATTGTATCAATTTAAAAGACTAGAAAGAGAGAGAAAAGCTCCATTTTATTTTGCAAAACAACCAAGTCCCATCTCTCTCTATATTTCGGATCTTGGAGTGAAATTGTGAGAAACCAAGTTAGGATCGTGTAAAAACACATCAATAACAGATCATGCAGATCAGAAATCAAAATCAAGAGGATTATCACAAAAGGTATAAAATCCTAACTAGTTTATGTATTTGATTTTTGGTTCTTTTGAACCATGAAGTTTATGATCTTGAACATGAGAACTATAGATCTACTGGTTAAATGGTGTGTTATGCTTAGATCTAACTATTTTGATTATTAAAAGTTTAATCAAAACAAGAAAAACAAAACAGTTTTCAAACCTTAAAGAAAAAAAAAATCTAGTGGACTGCTGTCTCTAAAAGGAAAATTCCGGATTTTTTAGGGTGCTCTAAAAATTCTGGACTTGTGATATGTTGTAGTACACTAAATAAGCTTTCCATAGACTCCGGAACGGACTAATTCCGACTCCGGATGAAGTAGTTATGACGTTCGGAAGAAGCATGATCAAAACTGCGAAAAACAAAATTTTTGGAGAAACCAAGCACGATATGGAAATGATCTTATCTCTCATTCTACTTTGAATTTTCGAGTATGGTCAGTTTTTGGAGCTAGATATATGTGTTAGGGATAAAATCCTTTTGGAATTACTTAATTAGGTATAATATTGAACAAGTTATGGGATTTTTCTCAAACTATTCAAAGATAAGAAAAACTGTTAGAAGGACAGTTTTTAACAGCCATTTTCGGGATAAATTCCGGGAGCTTAACATGTCCAAATATGGATTGTGATAGATGAAAACTGTAGTTCGGAAAGATACGAATCCAACAAAATTGACGGATAATTAATCAGAGTTATAGATTTCAGTCTATTTAAGTTTTGGTAAAGGACTGCAAAACTGCCAAATGACAAAAAGTTGCTGCCAAAAATTTTCTGGGGGCTTTTTCGGACATTTATTTAATGAGAAAAATTCTAGACTTTTGGGAAATGAAAATATATGGTATTATGTAGCTCGTGTCCAAAAATGAGCTGATTCCGAGTTAAAACGACCAAGTTATGACCATTACAAATTTTGTGATTTTTCGACGGAAATCGCTATAACCGGAGTTCTACAACTCCGATTGCCACAAAATTTAAAATGGAGCATCACGTTAACATATATAAGGTTATCCCAAGATATGGGAATGTTTTGAGTTAAGCACGAGGTAGCTATTTTCTTAAGCTACGCACTAGAAATTAATTTTTTGAAAAATATCAAAGGAAGTTGGAAAATTATGGAAAAATAATTTTTGTGTATGAAATACATGTATATATGTTTGACCAAAGGATAGAAAAATAATAAGTTGATTTGGAATTTTCGTGAAGAAGAATAGTGAATTCAGGTTGCTGAAATGGAATCCAGGTTGCTGGATTAGTATTTGACTTACTAGGTGTTAACGAATAACTTATGAAATGAAAAAGCGAATGTTAAATCATATAAATGTGATTCTAAGTAATTGTTAAGTGTTTAGGCAGAATTTAATTGAAATTAAACTCGAGTATTGTCTGACTAGACTGTCGGGATGTTAGAATTATGTCGGATTCAACTCAGACTGAAATAGTTTGATCTGATACTAAGTCTTATGTGAATTATAGACTGATAGGCTTATGTGTTATGTGTTTAGGTTATTCTGTGGATATAAATATAACAGTATTATACTGTGATGATATTATTCTAATATTGGAGATCTATATTACTAATATTAGGTCTTCGGGTAAAGCGTTATTAAATTGTGTTGCGGTAATCAACGGTTCAGACAAGTTTTCTTTTACTTAACTCTAATAAGAGTGTTTTATTAAAGCTTATGGTTAATCATTGCTGATTGCCATGAAAATTGTACTCTGTACATCTTGCATGTATAAGTCAGATATGAAAGGTTGATCACCTGCATTACTAGTTGGTTCAGAAATGTTTGTTCATGTATAATACTTGTTCAGTCAAAAATTTGTTCGTGCTACTTCTCAATTATATTGATGAATTATAGCAAGCTCATTATTCATACTCTTCAATCATGATATATCGTTATATTGTTGTATATAAACTTGCTGGGCAACTTTCATGCTCACCCTTGCTATATCATGATAAAAAATTGCAGATAAGGCGAATGCGTTTCGATACAGGAAACGATAATGCCAAGTCCGGCTTGGGATAAAATGTGCGGCTAGTTTGTAATAGTATAGTTTGATAAATGTGTTTTATGTTATAAAGTTTATGAATTGTGTATTAAGTTAAGGTTACTCGATTTTGGGGAATAGTGTGTAATGTAATGTTTAAACAATTTATGTTTATATCTTTCGCAAACAGTTATAGAAATAGTATACCGGATCCGAGGCGATTCGGGGCCCGGATTCGGGGCTGATACAGTTGGTATCAGAGCTGTTGGTTATGAAGCTTAGGTAGGAATACCTGAGACCAATAACCGCAGTGATTAGGATAAAATCTAACTCACATAGAGTTAGTTGGTCGGTAAGATTCAAAGATGAATCTCGGCGAGTGTAAAGACACAGAGTTCCCTAACTCTGATAATAAAGTTGAATAGTAATGGTGAATAGATCGAGTCTAAAAGACTGAAAGTGCAGGGATATGAGATCGTAAAACAAAACGATCAAGGCATAGAAATAAATCGTAATATATACGATAAGATCACCCCGTGATCTGATAAGGTTATGACAGTCAGAAAGAATCAATCTTATGATTGAAAAGTTTACAGCAAGATGCTGTGTGAAAGTTGTACTATGAAATGGTACTATGAAAACTCATGAAAGAGTTATGGATTATGAATACGAATTGAATTCGTATTGAAAAAGGGGGTTAAGATTAGGTGGGGATTTCAATGAGGACTCGTGTCAGCAACTGAGTTGTATGATTGCTTGTATGGGCGTGGGGAATTGTACTTGGTGTAAAAACAACTTAGTTGGTGGCATTGGTATTGATTGAAATGTTGTGTCACGCTAGTTATTATATACAGATAAATAGGTCATAGGTAGAGAATATAGGATTAAGTACTAGTTCTTAGAACTCATACTTATGTGAAATTCTTGACGCATAATTATATGAAATGTTTATGAGCCCCTCAGCGAACGGACGCCAAAGGTCAGACTAGGGTAAGTTCGTAAACTCATATAATTGTGGCCAGGTTATGAACTCATAAGTGTGGTTTTATGAACTGGGTATAGTTGTGTGTGAATGGAGTGTTAAGGATTATAGGAACAGATAGATTGTTAAGAATATGATCATTAGTGGAGATTTAGGTATTCCTAAACCCCTAGCTTTGCTAAACCTCAATTTTTGACATCAAGCTAAATACGCACTATGTGCTTTAAAAAAAATTTGTTTTTATTTATCACTTATGTACCATGTGACCTGGTGCAGAGATGATAAAAAAAATGATGGAAGTTATCAATGCAGAATTACTTAGTGTTGGATGTGATCTAAGGATCGTCAGCCCACTACAGTATGATGTAGTATAACAAAATCACCAAATGACGAAATCCTCAACAGACTGTAAATACAGTGCGGCATCATGACGTCATTCTCAAAAATATTTTATTGAAAGAAATTTCCCAAACCAAATTGTTTTGCTGTGGAATCAAATAAGACTGAGGTAAAAATTTTGTGCCTTTGGCAGTGATGGGAAAACAGATAAAATCAGTACTTGGCCAGTACAGGGCATATCGGGCTAATCACCCTTTGTGTCCGTAAGTAATGACGGTTTGCGGATGAATTTCCATAAAACCTTTGCGAAAATGAAAAATAAACAGTCTATACGATTCCTCAGCACAGTTTTAAAATTTTTACCCTTGTGAGTGGTGTATTGGGTAGCATGTGAAATATGTGTGAATGGTGTAAAATGCACGGTGTAGGTGTAAGGTGAATTTCGAGGACGAAATTCTTAGAAGGAGGGGTGAATGTGACAACCCAAGAATTTGGACAATTTATGAAAATCTTAAATGATTGATTTAAGGTCAAATAATAGACCTAGACAGAAAATAAGTGTATGCGTTTGATGTTATTGGGATTGAATTTTGAGGATTTCAAAATTCGGTGAAGAATATAGGCGAATTATTCAGGATTAAGGATTTATGTAAATATGTTTTGTGTTTATGGTTATGTATGTGTTCAGAATGTGGTTAAGGGTCAAGGGTTGACCAGATGAATTATATATGTGTCAAACCCTAAGTATATATTTAGAACGTCAACATTCTGTTAGAAAACTCTAACGATTAATAAGAAACCCTAGATATCGGTTCTGGAAACCCTAGTTTCATTTTCCGAGGAATCCAAAATCCTAATTCGGTGTATGGAACCCTAAATCGGAAATTTAGTGGCAAAAGTGTAAATAATTATAGGATTAATTAGTGTTAATCTTAACAAATTGATTACCAAACCCTAATTCCAAATTTGAAACCCTAATTTCAG
This sequence comes from Panax japonicus, assembly GCA_020205505.1. Classification (NCBI taxonomy): domain Eukaryota; kingdom Viridiplantae; phylum Streptophyta; class Magnoliopsida; order Apiales; family Araliaceae; genus Panax; species Panax japonicus. Next base: position 53,505,844 of record CM035095.1, on the reverse strand, counting down.
ATATTGAAAACCCTAGATTGGGAATGCAATGTATGTACAAAATTAAACGCCAATAATTTTAATTAATTAGGGAAAACCCTAATGAATTACTAGAAATTCTAATTGATTATTTGAAAACCCTAATACCAGATCGAAAAACCCTAGTTTCAGATTTTGATAAAGTGAAACCCAAATCTGGGATTATAACGGAGAATTTTAATGCTCTAGTGGTATTAATTAAGTACTGATTAGGGTAAAGGTTAATTAATTAATAAACCCTAATTTCCAATTTTTGGAACCCAAATTGTTCAGTTAAAAACCCTAATGCGCAATTGTGGATTTAATTGCTAAAATTAGCAATGTTAATTAGGAAACCCTAATCCTAATTATTTCAATTTATGAGTAATTAGAAAACCCTAATCTAATTACGAGATTTAATTTCTAAATTAGAAAATCAAAATTTTTCTATTAGAAACCCTAATTCAAGGGTTTTGAACCCTAATTACCATTTTGACCCTAATTGCTTAATTAGCAATTGTAATTAGGAAATGCTAATCCTAACTAGCAAGATTTAAAGTGTGATTAAGAAATTACTATATAATTAGTAAATTCTAATTATAAGTTAAAAATGTTAATTTTTATTTTTATAACCGAAATTCGGAAATGTTAGAAATTTAATTTGCAAAGTTAAGGGTTAAAACCTAAACCCTAATATGTCCAAACCCTAAACCCTAAGGGTTTCATCAAATTACAAATATAGAAATAAAATGGTATGCTAAATGTCATTTTTGATTTTTTTGTCACATTTCTTTTATTATTTATTAGTAGCTTGCTTGCAAATCTTGCTAAATCCTTGGTTGGTGAACAACCCTAACCCTAAACCTAAACCTAAACCTAAACCTACCTTGGCATGTGACTTTTATATCTAGCATGCCACCTTGCAATGTATAGATACATTGTATCAATTTAAAAGACTAGAAAGAGAGAGAAAAGCTCCATTTTATTTTGCAAAACAACCAAGTCCCATCTCTCTCTATATTTCGGATCTTGGAGTGTGAAATTGTGAGAAACCAAGTTAGGATCTTTTAAAAACACATCAATAACAGATCATACGGATCAGAAATCAAAATCAAGAGGATTATCACAAAAGGTATAAAATTCTAACTAGTTTATGTATTTGATTTTTGGTTCTTTTGAACCATGAAGTTTATGATCTTGAACATGAGAACTATAGATCTACTGGTTAAATGGTGTGTTATGCTTAGATCTAACTATTTTGAGAATTAAAAGTTTAATCAAAACAAGAAAAACAAAACAGTTTTCAAACCATAAAGAAAAAAAAATCTAGTGGACTGCTGTCTCTAAAAGGAAAATTCCGGATTTTTTAGGGTGCTCTAAAAATTCTTGACTTGTGATATGTTGTAGTACACTAAATAATCTTTCCATAGACTCCGGAACGGACTAATTCCGACTCCGGATGAAGTAGTTATGACGTTCGGAAGAAGCATGATCAAAACTGCGAAAAACAAAATTTTTGGAGAAACCAAGCATGATATGGAAATGATCTTATCTCTCATTCTACTTTGAATTTTCGAGTATGGTCAGTTTTTGGAGCTAGATATATGTGTTAGGGTTAAAATCCCTTTGGAATTACTTAATTAGGTTGAATATTGAACAAGTTATGGGATTTCTCTCAAACTATTCAAAGATAAGAAAAACTGTTAGAAGGTCAGTTTTTAACAGCCATTTTCGGGATAAATTCCAGGAGCTTAACATGTCCAAATATGGATTGTGATAAATGAAAACTGTAGTTCGGAAAGATACGAATCCAACAAAATTGACGGATCATTAATCGGAGTTATAGATTTCATTCTATTTAAGTTTTGGTAAAGGACTGCAAAACTGCCAAATGACAAAAAGTTGCTGCCAAAAATTTTCTGGGGGCTTTTTTGGACATTTATTTAATGAGAAAAATTCTAGGCTTTTGGGAAATGAAAATATATTGTATTATGTAGCTCGTGTCCAAAAATGAGCTGATTCCGAGTTAAAACGACCAAGTTATGACCATTACAAAGTTTGTGATTTTCTGACGGAAATCGCTATAACCGGAGTTCTACAACTCTGATTGCCACAAAATTTAAAATGGAGCATCACGTTAATATATTTAAGGTTATCCCAAGAAATGGGAATGTTTGGAGTTAAGCACGAGGTAGCTATTTTCTTAAGTTACGCACTAGAAATTAATTTTTTGAAAAATATCAAAGGAAGTTGGAAAATTATGGAAAAATAATTTTTGTGTATGAAATACATGTATATATGTTTGACCAAAGGATAGAAAAATAATAAGTTGATTTGGAATTTTCGTGAAGAAGAATAGTGAATTCAGGTTGCTGAAATGGAATCCAGGTTGCTGGATTAGTATTTGACTTACTAGGTGTTAACGAATAACTTATGAAATGAAAAAGCGAATGTTAAATCATATAAATGTGATTCTAAGTAATTGTTAAGTGTTTAGGCAGAGTTTAATTGAAATTAAACTCGAGTATTGTCTGACTAGACTGTCGGGATGTTAGAATTATGTCGGATTCAACTCAGACTGAAATAGTTTGATCTGATACTAAGTCTTATGTGAATTATAGACTGATAGGCTTATGTGTTATGTGTTTAGGTTATTCTGTGGATATAAATATAACAGTATTATACTGTGATGATATTATTCTAATATTGGAGATCTATATTACTAATATTAGGTCTTCGGGTAAAGCGTTATTAAATTGCGTTGCAGTAATCAACGGTTCAGGAAAGTTTTCTTTTACTTAACTCTAATAAGAGTGTTTTATTCAAGCTTATGGTTAATCATTGCTGATTGCCATGAAAATTATACTCTGTACATCTTGCATGTATAATGTCAGGTATAAAAGGCTGATCACCTTCATTACTGGTTGGTTCAGAAATGTTTGTTCATGTATAATACTTGTTCAGTCAAAAATTTGTTCGTGTTACTTCTCAATTATATTGATGAATTATAGCAAGCTCATTATTCATACTCTTCAATCATGATATATCGTTATATTGTTGTATATAAACTTGATGGGCAACTTTCATGCTCACCCTTGCTATATCATGATAAAAAATTGCAGATAAGGCGAATGCGTTTCGATACAGGAAAAGATAATGCCAAGTCCGGCTTGGGATAAAATGTGCGGCTAGTTTGTAATAGTATAGTTTGATAAATGTGTTTTATGTTATAAAGTTTATGAATTGTGTATTAAGTTAAGGTTACTCGATTTTGGGGAATAGTGTGTAATGTAATGAATAAACAATTTATGTTTATATCTTCCGCAAACAGTTATAGAAATAGTATACCGGATCCGAGGCAATTCGGGGCCCGGATTCGGGGCTGCTACAAAAGATTACTTATAACTATGGACAAACGCATAACGTTTAAATGTTTGTGCACAATACATCGTACGAAGGGCTTAACACCCTAAGTACGGGAGTCCCTATAGTCTAATGACTGTTAAGGTTTAAGTTGAAAGAGTACTTATAACCATGGACGTAGTTCAAGGTCTTATGACCCTCAGCATGATTTGGAATCTTTTAAATTCCTGAGTTATTCATACTATTTCCCAATTATTGAGTAATTGTGGAAGATTCTTGCTATTCTAAAAGGTGAATATGGTAAGGATGATATTCCTTATAAAGAAGTGAGTCGTAGAATGCGACACTGAATGATGAATATATTGAATAAGTGAGAAAAGAAATTTTGAAATGAGAAGGAGATGAGTTATCAAAGAATAATGTAAAACTTTTAATAGAAAAGTTTAATAATTGTACAAAGATCTTTGTGGAAAAAAGTGGTTATAGAACCCAATGAATGAATAAAGTATTAACATAAAATCTATTTTTATAGATTGAATGAATAAAGATTAATAGATAAAATTTCGAGGACGAAAGTCTTAGAAGAATGGGTGAATGTAATATCCCGAGTGTTTATGATAACGATCCTTTGAAAATGAAATGAATGGGTTAAAGAATATATAATATTTGATATATGACTGTGTTTAATTGAAGGTTATGTGATAAAACCTATAAAAAAATTGTAGAAGAAATGAATGAAGTATATATATATATGTAAAACTTTTTGCTAAGTTAACGTGTTGAAGTTATTCAATGAGAATTGTGAAAGAGATTTTGTGAAAACCTTAGTAAGGTAGGGTTTCGGTGATTCCGAAGTCCGAATCCTTATAAGGAGGAAAGGATGTGACAACCTAAATTTTTATGAGTTATTAAAATAGAAATTTAATAATTAAAATCTTTATTATGAGATGTTTTGAGTTTGAGTATGTATATATACGTGTTATATATTTTGAGATATGTGATCTGGTATGAAGAGAAGTATATATATCTATATATTGGGGAAATGAGGTTAATAGTTAGTTTAACTATTAAAGATAGTAAACGAAGTTGTTGTGAAAAGGAGTATAGTGGCGAAGGAAATTAACTGAATAATATTGGTTAATTTAAAATTAAGATAAATGTTATATTATGAAATAATATAATTGAATATTAAAATCTTGGATGACAATGGTGTTTTTGTGAGTTAAATGAAAGGATTTATCCACTTAACTAAAATAGTGAATTAACGTAAATATACATGGTTTTAATGAAATGAGAGATATAATATATGACATATAAATGTAATACAATTATGTAATGGCCTAATATATTATATTATGCCAAGCGAATATAAATTGTTCTATAAATAAATATTGGTGTCAAGACTAATAAATTGAGTAAATATTTAAGATGTGACTAATATATATATATATATATATATATATTAAATAAATTGCTTTGGGGCAATTTAAGGATGGAAAGAAATTAAATATTATACATAATAATTGTATAATTTATTAAAATAATGAGTGGGTTAAATATTAATTAGTTTACTGAAAATGTTTATTTTAATAGAGATGTTTATTTTAATTATGAATGTGAATTCATAATTGTATGAGAAATAATATAGTTATCTGTATGGATAATTGAAGAAGTGTAAGTGTGCCATTTTTATTTCAATTAAAGGAAGAAGAGGTATCATAACATATAGTAAAAGGAAAAATAAAAATATACTGTGGAGAAAATGAGCTCTCCCAAACATGGCATTAGACCCTTCATATTTTCCTAACTGCTGAGGTCTTTTACGTTCTGTAACTGATCAACACAATTTAAAAGTCACACTTAAGCCTCATTCTTTAGTTTACTCCCTATACGTTCATTTTTAAGGAGAAGACTGAGTTTTTAGAGAGAGAGAGTGTGTGTGGGAATTTTCTACGAGTAATTGGAAAAAAGCTCAAGGAAGAAGAAGATTGATAAAGTAATTGATCATCTAACCAAGTAAGAAGGAATCAAGAGGTAAGAAAGAACTTCAAAACTCCTTATTCCTATTTCTTAAGTTTTGCTATGTTGAGAGTTATTTTGGTTAAAAATAATGGAGAAGAAATCAAACATGTTAATTGATTAATAACCTATTAGTTGATTTGATGATAGTATAACAAGAATAATTAAACCAATTGATTTCTAAATTTGTATAAAGAAGAGAAGAATTAGTCTTTTGGTTTAATATATATGATATGGTCTGTTTAGAGACTAAAATTAGTTATGAATCCATGATTGAAGTTATAAATTGATGGATATATGTTGTTCTTCTCTGAGAAACGAAAAGAACGAAGTTTAAACGGATCAATTTGGTTGAATAACGAATTCATGGTGAATGAATTCGCTAAATGTGTTTAAAACATGAAAATTGAGTATGACCATGTGTTTTGGGTCAAATTTTAGGTTGGTTAATATTTTTATAAATTGTTAGAATTCTGGTATGTTGTAATTCTATGAATTACGAGTCCAACGAATCGAGAACCAACTAATTCCGACTTTAAACGAAGAAGTTATGAAGATTTGAAGTTTGTACATTGAGAACATTGTAATCTGGGCGTAGCCAAGCCTGGCCACGCATCCCAGGAGCGCGGGCGCACAGCTGGGTGCTGCCATGTCGTGCGGGTGCGCGGTATTTGTGAGGGAATTGGGCGCGGCCGCGCACCTAGTGTGCAATGTGTGACTACTTTGACCTATTTTGGTAAAATGGTCATAACATTTTCATATGAACTCCGATTGAGGTGATTGAAGATGATCCGGAAGGAGGACGAATAGACCTACAACTTTTGTTCTTTAAGTTTTTAAATTTGAGGTCTTTAGGAAGGGTCAAAATGGTTATTTTTAGGACTGTTGTGTTTTCATAGGCAATCGGAGGGCGTCGGGCATGCATGTATGCAAGTGTAATGCTCTTGACGATAAGAGATGTTTTTCTAAGTTATAGAACATGAATATTAGGAAGTATAATGATGCTTAACATTAATAAATGATATATTAGATAAGTTGTATATGCATACTAAGCACACACAAGAGAGACAAATTGAGCGTGTGATGAATAAACGTCGAAACGCCATGATAAGTGATAATGAACGTAAAAAGTGTTTTAAATCAAATGATATGAATATAATAAGATATTGAATAGTGTTAATATAAAGCCAATAAGAGGTCCTAGCAAGACTTAAACATTTGAATGAACTTCAAATATGAAATACATTGAGATATAAGTTGAAAGTTAACACAAACAAATTGAACATTGTGTATTTGTGATAGGAAGGGACATTACAACAAATATGTGTTGCTATGTGACTAATTGTTAATGTGAATGATTATATAATTTTTTAGGGCACGTGAAGTGCAGATATCTGTAAGCTGTTAAATGTTTATTGGTAAACAATGATCAAGGCAAGTCTTTCAGTTCCTATTTGTTATGTGAACTTGATGATTAACTATTTTAAAGTTTTATCGCAAAGAGCATGATGTGTTATATATATGTGAATTTTTGAAATGTTAAAGTCAACTTATGATTACGTTGATTGAGTAAAGCATGTTGATTGAGTAAGGAACTCAATCTTTATACTTGTAATATGAACTGTAGCATGTATTTTAGGTTAGTTCAATGTTTTTGAGATATATGCTGAGCATGTTATTATGTGCTACGTGATGCATAAAAATTGTTAGATTTTGTTGGGTTGTCAAGCTTAACCTTGCAAATAACCACTTTTGTAGGTTAAAGATTCAAGGTAAGGATATGTGCTAAGTGAATTTTAGAGAACCATATTCATGAAGATTATCTATGTTTTACGAGAAATGTATTTGATATTTTGTATGTAACATGTTGTTAAATTGTAAGTTGAGCTATCTGGTGTATTTGGATATCTATTTATGATGTAAGACTTTGTAAAGTTATTTTGTTGTAACGATTCATGATATAAATTTGAATCAAGGAAATGTATTGTAAAGGTTGCGATTTAGGGCAATATGGAATGGAAATATATAAAATTTTAATTATTCCACAAATTTCAATCGTTGTATTATTAAGTTTAACATCGAATAATGATGTAAAATCAGAAGTTAGACATATTATTAACGACCAAATTCGGTAATTGTATTGCATGAATTTTGGGGTCGTTACAGTCAATGAAAAAGTTGGAAAGCTTTTGTTGTTCAATGCGAATTAGTCTTTATTTTATACTTGATAAGTCATGGCCAATTAGACTTTGCCATCAGATTATCATAGTTGAGACAATTGAGGCAAACAATAGTAAATGTATATAACAAGTTAATCAAGTTATAATCTTTAATAGCAGGGTAATGATCGGAAGCTCTAATGCACCAACAATAGGATGCCAAAATTGTAAAATGTTTTCATTAGAGCTTAAGTTAACATTCTGTAGGTCACATTTCAAGATACTTCCTTTACTTTCTACAGCAAAAAAGGCAATACAATTTCACCTTTCCCCTTTACCTTTTTTTACAACAAAAATCCAATACAGTTTCTGCTTTTCTAACAAACTGCTAATAAATTGCTACTTAACCATAATTGAAGTCCTTTCTATCTGAAATCATGGAGTGTACAGTAAGCTTCAGAAACAGCCTCACTTTACCACTATACACATACGCCAATACAGTCACCAAAGCCTCAAAGACATTACAAATTGCTGAACCATTTTACACATCACAAATTACAAATTGCTAACATATAATTAATTCTACACTAGTATTGTAAGCTAACATATAATAAAGATGGATAATGCTAAATAAAAGGTAGAATATATACTACTTAGCAGCAAAGACAATAATAGAAGCCTAATAATATAAGAAAATTGAAGACCCAAATTAAACCCTAACATAAATAAATTGGAACTTACAAATTAAAGCCTAAGAATAAAAAAAATTAACTTACTAATTGTTCTCTGAGAAATGGAGAACCAGTAGAACCAAGAGGGACGAAAAGAGGTTGAGGTAGCAGGTCGCACAGAATAGGCTAAGGAAAGGGGAGCAAAAAAGGGGAGGCTAGTCGGGGGATAGAAAGCAAGATGGAGAGGCGGATGGCAACGTTGATGGAGATGGCGACGACAAGGATGGTGCAAAGGCAATGAAAGAGGTGAAGAGGCGATGGCAGTGGTGCAGAGGCGATGAACAGGTCGAGCGGGAGAAAGATAATAGAAAGAAGGAAAAGAAAAATTAATTTTAGGAATTAAATAGAACCTCATTCTCGACGACAATAAGGATATGACTCAATAGCGAAGGCAAGGCCGTCGCTAATGACCTGTTTTTTTGTAGTGTAAGTGCACACTTTCATCTTTCTCCAATTTGTTATATATATTTCAGAGATAATGCTTTGTGGAGTCAAATTCAAGACTAATTAGGTTGATCGCAGTTCATATTATACTTTCATGATAGAGATTGTGAGAAAAAGTATTTTCCAAGAAAATGTTGATATTTCATTACAAAACATTCGAAATAAGTCGGTCTTAATTAAGGATATTGCAGTTGAGTTATTGATAGAGTATGTTCTCTCTTTTATTTATTTTAATTAAATCATTATCATTCTATTATTTTAATTAAATCGTTGTCATTTGAGTATATAAACATATATATCTTTCAGTATTTTATATTCTTTTAATTAAATCGTTGTCATTTGAGTATATAAACATATATATCTTTCAGTATTTTATATAAACATCTTGATGATATTATATTCTATGAACAAACAGATTGCGACTTATCATTCACTATAAATTCAAGACTAGCACGTAAAATTTCCCCTCAGTACTCCTTGAGAAGTGTAAAAGCTGGTTTGTCCCACCTCTCCATGCAATCAGTAAACATCCTTACTTTAAAGCCCTAAGCCTTTCAGTTTTTACTCCTGTTTTTGCAAAATCAACTACCATAGAGTGAAGGGTTGTCAATTTAGACATGTTTTACTCAAGGTCTTATCTGACTCAAGGTCTGCATGTACTAAATGTGTAGTAGAGATTGTACCCAAGGTATCATTGATCAGATAATTATTTAACAAAAAACTTTTTAATTTCTTGTAAAATAAGAATTATTGGGAAATATGAGAGACAAAGGGAGAGTTGCATGAAAATTCAAAAGTTCTCAATAAGTGATTCACTTAATTCAATTGTACTTCCTCTTGAATTCCTAAACAAAGTGGTTAAATGGTGAGCCACTTTGTTCGAGAGCCACTTTGTTTGGGAATTAAAGAGGAAGTACAGTATGGTGAACTACTTATTGAGAATTGTTGAATTTCCTACAAATCTTCCTTTGTCTCTCATATTTCCCAATAAGTATGATTTTGTAGGAAATATTATGGTTCTTTGTTGATTAATTATCTGATCAATGATACCTTTGGTACATTCTCTACTTCACATTTAGTACATGCAGACCTTGATGCATATAAGACTATGAGTAAAAAATTTCTCAGTTGGCAACCCTTCACTCAATGACAATTGATTTTGCAATAACAAGAGTCACGGTTGAAATGCCTAGGACTATAAAACCGAGGATGTTTCCCAATTTCATGGAGAGGTGGGCCATAACTAGCTTACACTTCTTAAGGAGAATTGGGGAAAAACTTTATCCACGATGATCGACTATCAAAATCATAATTTACTTCTTACACTTGGTGGACATTAGCTTATGCAGTGGCGAGAGCAACACAATAGCAGGATGATGATGCCGAGGTAATCTTGTCATGAATTTAGCTTTATCTTTAGTTACTTATGGTTCTTCTATTGTTTATCTTTTCTTTAGGAAGAGTTTCTCTTTGCAGGAGGTCTATAAATATAACTGCTAAGAGTAGTTGATGATGCTATATCTAGAAAGAAAATAGAAAAAAAATTAGATTGTAATATTCCCTTTCACTACGAATAATCGTTTGGTTTTTGAGTTGTTTGATGTCAAAGGCAATGGAGTTAATTATAGTTTTAGATTCAATATATAATTTGTATATAAATTTTAGTTGCTCGGTTTATTTATTGTGCTTGTTTTATGCACGTGGATCGATGGATTTGTATGCTTTTGGTGATTTATATGTATTGATGTGTGTTGAGATATAAAACAGGTACAAACAGGCATAGATTTTTTGGAAAATCCACAAAACAGACAAAAAAAATTTAAATTTATGAATAAGTTGCCGCATACGGTCGCTATTACGTATCAGCGACCGCTGGTGGCTTGAAGATGTTAGCGACCGTAGTGGTCGATAATGGTGGTCACTGACATGTGGGCCACGGCACCAATGAGTCTTGACTCATGGTGACACAGCTTAGCGATGAAATCGATTGCTATATGTCAGTCACTGAGTTTCCAGTCTCTAATATTGGTCGCTGATGTACAGTCAGCAACCAGAATATCTGTGACCGGAGTCGGTCACGGATACCTATCGGCGACCGAATATGGCTGCAGATGGGAAGTCGCTAATATGCCTTTTTCTTGTAGTGTATTAATGTCTTTTATTAAAAATTTTGTCATAACTTCGTTATAGAATAATTTTAATTCGTTCCAAAGGAACATTTACGTAACTTAACCACTTCTAATATTTCCTAACCAATCATATAACAACTAGCGTATGCACGATGGTTCTAAACTTGTCCATCAACAACATGCTCTAATTAAGATGGTTTTAAATTTTTCCATCAACAACTCGTTCTTCTTGTTATTCGTTCGTTCTTCATTTTAAACTGTTATTTTAATTACGATCCACTTTAAATATGAATATTAGTGTTTTAAATCCACTAATCTTCCTTATTTCTCCGGATCATTCATATGATTTATACAAATCATCCAACTATCAAAGCATTTCATATAACAAATGAAAGCTAAAAAAATAGATGAAAAGAAGATTTAAGTTCTTATTACTTCCATTTTACTTACATATTTATATGGTTAATCATATGATTCATCATTCATATCATCTTATACTTCCATTTTATTAAGCTATGTGATTATATATATATATATATATATATATATATATATATATATATATATATATATATATATATATATTAACCTTAAAGAAAAAGTGATTAAAGACTAGGTTTCAATATTACCTTTCTTTTTTACTTAGACTTGGTAGATGATTAGCTTGTTAATCTTCTTCTATTCCTCTTGACAAAGCTTACTAAGTGATAGCTTTTTGCTTCCTTTCCTTCTCCTTATATCCGAAATTTCTCTCTCCATATATATATATATATATATATATATATATATATATATATATATTATGCTTGCTCTTGAATGTCTTGGTGGAAAATAAACTAACACATTCAAGAGTAATGTCTTAACTTTTATAGAAAAATAAGAGTTGGGGCACTATGGTCATTAAATCAACTTTGATTTCCTTACACATTGGTCACTTGACTTAGGGTCTTGATTAGTCAATGCCCTTAGGTCTGCATAACTTACAAACCACCCCCTCATTAACCATCATTATTTAATCTTAGTAGAGTAAAAATGATGATAATTGCTTTTGAGTCACCACTTCACTATTCCCACCTTCTTATTTTGCAAGATCTTTGCTTAACCTAACCACACCCCAATTAACCATGGTTAAATGTTAACTCATGTATGGTTAGTTGGTGGGAAAGTTGATAACCTAACCACTTTTGTTGACCAATACTTTTTGACTTTGACTTTCGTATTCCTACTGTATAATTTTCGTATTATACGCATATTATACTTCGTATTATTTTCATATTATACGTCATATTATTTTTGCATTATACTCGTATAATAATTCGTATTATACTCATATTCTTCTTGTATGATAATTCATATTATACTAATATTCTTTTCTTTAATCTTCTTAAATTTAATACACAGTCAAAAAACCGCGTTTCTCGTTTTCCAAATTTTATTTGACATTCTGTCCTTCCTCGTCATTTTAAAATTAGTGCGTTCTTCGAAAAATCAAAAAATTAAAAAATATTTTTTAGTGAATAGTGTTTTCGGTGACGTCTTCCCAAAATATGGTTAAATTATCGAAAAGTCGATAAAATATTTTTTATCATCCTTATTTCGTTTGATTTTTGTACGTTTTTCGAGAAAAAATTTTCTTGACTAATACGACTTTTCACGACATAATACCTGTAGATCTTGAAACGGAATGTCGTTAGGACATACCAATATCTCTAAAAGACTTAGGTTATTCAAAACCTTAGGGTTTGTAGAGTGAATAGTGCTTATTTCGTCTTTTTCTCAATTTTTTTTTTTATTTTCATCTTCAAAATTCTTACTCATTTAATCTTGCACATAACCAAAATCTTAACGTTTAATAATCATCCTAGGTCATAATAAGATCTTTAAACACATAACACATAATATTATCAATAAAAACTTATTTTATTAAATAATATTTCTTTAAACTTAATTTAAAGACTATCCAATTTCTCGGGTCATTACATATCATTGAAAACTTATATTATTTTTAAATCTCTGATTTATCATTGTTGAATGCTATAAATAATTTAGTCTTTATTATCTTAATTATAATATTCTTTATTGAGCTATTTGAGTTCACCCTTTTTCTTTTTGTTCAATTGTTCTTCTCAGAAAATGAGAGTGTAGTTAGGACTAGCCTAGGAATGGATTGATTGTCCGAGTTAGTTACTATAATAGTCTTCACCATGTTGTAAAAAAGTATAACAATAATTGTACTGAGGACTTAAAACATGTGTTGCCATATTTTATACGGTATTGTAATAATTTGGTTTTGAATATTGTCGTACTATATGCAGTACGATATTTGTATTGAAACTTACAATATGTGTGTTTTTGTATTTTACACGATAGTTTAATAATTGTAAATAGAAAAGTTTATATTTGGTTTTTGTAGTATTATTTGACAACTTAAAATGGGTTGAGTGGACCTATTTTGGGGGTGTCACAATGAGACTATTTTCAGTATCATTCGCTCGTCGTCCGTTACTATTAATAACGGATGTAACTGTCGTCCGCTACTAATAGTAACAGATGTGAATTAATTTCTGTCGTTGGTTTTTATATTGAACGATAGAGATGATGTATGCTCATTTTTTATCCATAGAAAATACATGTTATGAATCATTATCCATATATATATATATATATATATATATATATATAGAGAGAGAGAGAGAGAGAGAGTAATGTCTCTTATCATTTATAATTTTTGGTAATAATTTAAATAGAAAGAGAGAATGAATTTATAAAAACAAATGACTGTTTGTTAGCAGAAAGAGGACTTTTAAAAATATATATAAAGGGTAAGAGTGTCAATTAGCACCTATAGTTAACAGTGTTAACACATAAGTGAGTTTGTAACTTAATTAAATCACGGGTGGCTAAATGACGATTTTTTTAATCACATGTGGCAAAGTATAAAATCGTCTAAATCATATGTAATAAATTATATTTTATCCTAGTCCAAGTTTTTAGTAATATTAGTATAAAATGACGCAAGTACTTAAAGTTTATCTATCATGATTATCATGTCATACTACTAAATTAATAATTTATTATATTTAGGATATACATAAATTAAAAATATATTCTTAATATTCATAAATTTTATAAACAAGGTGTATTTTTTCAATTTTGAAAAGAATGTTTAATCCTTGTTCTATTTCAATTAATGCATTATACAAGAAGGGCAAAACAAAAATAACATGCAAGTGGGGCTTAGTTTCGTGACAGGCATTTGGAATTGTGGCATTATTAAATAGCTTCCGTTGCAGATGATTTAAATATTACAAGTCCTCTCAATTTTTGAAATGAAAAGACAAAAAGTCCTCTCAGTTATCCTCAAGTGTCATACCACATATTCTATCTCACAGGCTGGCTACTGCATGGCACCATTTGCAGCCTTGAATTCTGTCCCAATGTTCACTCGTGATCAATTTACTTTAGTTTTAATCATGTATATACTGTTGTTATATATATATACTAGCTAGGTCCCGTGCCTCCGGCACTATATGGACAATATGATTTATCTCAAATTTTGAACGACCAAAATAATTTATTGAGTGAGCGGAAAATTTAAAGTCATTTGTATTTTATTAAATTATTATTAAATTATTAGATAGATAGATGTATTTTATTAGATAGATGTATGAACGGTGAGATTTATCCCAAACTTTGGACGGCCCAGATGATTTATTAAGTGAGCGGGAAATTCAAAATCATTTGTATTTTATTAGATAGATATACACTATCTGTGTCCCGTACCTCCGGTATTATATTGATGGTTCTCAAACTTTGAACGGTCCAGATAATTCTAAATCAAAATAAAAATCAGTTGTACTTTATTAAATAGCTATACACACTATTTCCTCCGTTATAAATTATTGTTGCATCTTGATTTTTTAAAGTTAATTTATAAAAACCTAATAGTCCAAATTAAAATATTTAATTTGAGTACAAACAATTATTACTACTGTAAATTAATTATATTTATTATTTTAAAATCTAATAAAATTTATAATTACATAAATTGACTTTAAAAAAAATCAGAATATATGTATTTAAAATTTTGCAACAGGGGTACTCACATGTGTGTGTGATACGTGTATGAGAGAGTAAACTTTATTTGTTGGCATAGATCCAACATATCTTGTTCATTGATATTATCCTACTATTTAAAATTCAAATCACTCTGTAAGTAAACTCCAATGCATTGTTTGGATCAATGTCTTTTAAGTAAATTAATTCCAATACATTAATTGGACAAACCTTTGAACAAACTTTCCACAAAGAGATAAGAAAAAAAGAAAAGAAAAGAGAGATTCATGATCATATCATACAAGAACTCCCTTTGAGTCCCCTTTGAGAGCATCTACACCTAAGAATTAAATAAGAAACAAACCTATAAACCAAAATAAAACACACCATAATAACCACATTCCTCCATATACTCTCCCCTCCATACCCTCCTTCCCTTAACAATTCTTCCCCACTCACCACACACTTCCCAAACATATACTCCAAACACTTCCCTTCTCCCCCAGCAAACTCATTTATCAACAACCCTTCAAATGGATACTTGAACAAGGATATATAATGCATGAACACCCAACACTTTGGCATCCCATTTTTTGACACAAAATACCCCGAAAACAGAAAGAATGACCCCATCACGCCGCAAATCACCGAGTTCCCAACAATAAAATTAGGCACTAGAGCGCTAAAACACACCACAACGGAATTGGCAGTGTAGAGAATTAACCAAATGAGCAACAAGAAGTGCAAAAAGGCCATAAAACTCTGGTTAAGCCCCACCAGCCAATACAGTGGTATGGTGAAAAGTATAGCAAGGATGAGTAGAAATGGCAAGTAAACTAGACCATTTGCTATTGCATATGATGAAACCCTATAGCTTCCACAAGATGTTTCTTTCATTAGTATTTCCCTTTCTTGCAAAAAAACTGGTAGGGCTTCTATTGTGCTTGATAACAAAAATGTCAATATGAATGCAAATAGCCCTACCCTTTCCTCAGCTCCAACCAAATCATCCTTTAGATTGTAAAAAATTGAGCCTAACACAAGCCCGGCTAGCAACATTTGAAGAGTCCGGCATGCGAAAAGCTCCCTTGTTCTAAAAATGTTTTTGGAGAACCTATGAGTGAGAATTAGGGTTTCTTGAAATCTAGAATTTGCAAAACCATTTCGAAGGTTAATGAATTCAAAATTGTCCATAATTTCCTCATCAATCACCTTAGACTGTTGAAATAGTTGTTGTAAAGTGCACTTACCACTTGTTATTTTGCTTTGTGGGGTTGATGGGAATTGTTGTGGCAACATTTCTTGGTGAACTACTACTTGTTTTGAACATTGGAATTGTTGGATTAATTCAATGGACTCAATTGCAAATTCAAGAATATTTACCTGCATAGGAATTTCTAGTCCCATTAGCCTCAACTGGACCCCGAGCTGATCCACCGTGCCATGTTGCACCACCGAGCCATTAGCCAACAACAAAATTGAGTTGAACAATTTCAAGATCCTAAACCCTGGCTGGTGAATGCTCAAAATGACGGTTCTACCCCTTGTCTCAGCCATGTTCTTAACCATGTCTATAATTTGTAGAGCTGAATTACTATCAAGCCCAGAAGTTGGTTCATCAAGAATAAGGACTTTAGGGTCATGTATAACCTCAACACCAATCGAAACACGACGTCGTTCCCCACCGGAGATCCCTCGGACACGTTCATCGCCTACTCGCGATCCTGCCACGTGGCCTAACCCGAGTTCTTGGATCAATGTCTTAACCCTAGAGCTCAGCACGGACTCCGGTAGCCTCAACCGTAGTTTAGCACTAAACATTAGGGTTTCTTCCACCGTGAGGAGTGGAAATAATGTGTCCTTTTGTGTAACGTAGCCTGATAGTTTCTTGAGCCTTGCATTTTCTATAGGCTTTTGGTTGACATAAATAGACTCACTTTGTGGGGTTAATCTTCCGGCAAGAATCTCGAGCAACGACGACTTTCCGGCCCCGCTAGGACCCACAATGGCGAGGATTTCCCATGGTTTTGCACGGCAGCTCACATCTTTAAGTACACGGCGAGTGCTAGGGTTAGGGTTTGTTGTAGAAACAGTAGTATGATGATCAACCTTAGGTAAGGCTTGCTCTTCTAAATTATTATCTTGAAGAACTTGCAGCTCAATATTGTTTTTGCTAGTGATGTTGAGTGAATGCTTTGGCTTTCCTTTATAAATTGTGTAATTGATGTGAATTGCTTCAATATCACAACCTTGTTTCTTCATTGAAGAAGAAGAAGAAAAAGGGTCTTTTTTTTGCTGATGTTATATCTCTCTATTTTTTCTTGTTGTTTTTTGGCTTCTCAAGCTGCTCAAATTGGGTACTATTAGTACTTGTTTGTTTGTTTTTGCGTTTTAATTATGCAATGGCATTTACCTTATAATCCATAGTTTGGAATATAAAAAATGCATGTGATTGTGATAATTGTGTCCTCCAACCTGTTAGATGGTTCACGTGCATGCATTTAGTTTTGGCTAAATATCTCTCTATTCTATGCCATAGAAATTTTGTATATTTCACGTGGAATGCAACACTTGTTGTCCTAATATTACTCCATCGTGATTAGCAAATTTGTGGTAACTTTTAGAATTTTGTATTTTATTCCCTTGTGTTCTGATGTTGTTTGAAAAAATTTGTTTCGGAAAGTTAAAGCTAAGAGAAATTTGAGTTTTGTATTATTTAACTTATTTTATTTATAAAGAGAGTTGTCCTCTCTCTCTCTCTCTCTATATATATATATATATATATACACATATATACACACACACATATAGGATAACTACTAAGCTATAATCAAGTAATTTATAAAATCACCTAAACTCAAATCAATGGATTTACATAATCAAAAATTCTCAAAAGGTAATTATGATAATTCAAAAATAATATCCTAACTATTTGATAAATATAAAAATATCCTAAATAACAATCTTATGTTATTTTTCTAATACACCCCTGCAAGCAAAACGAAGGTAATCGGAGCTTGAGCTTGAATTCGACTGTAAAACCAGTGAAATAATAACGCCTCGAATAATGGAGAACACGGACAATTTTTATGAGAGATAAAATAGAAACATAAGATGCATGATAAGTACTACATATAACTAAAAAAGACTAGAAAATGTGTGGTTGTTTGTACTGTAACACCCCCTTTCCGAAATAGAAAGAGAGGTTACTCAAAATACAACAGAACTGATGAATATATATAACAAGGCTCTAAACTACAAAGAAATAATCTCATAATAATTAAATGTCATAAGACAAACCATAATAAATGTCACATTGGCTCAAACCACAATCTAAAAAAATTATTACAATTCTAAATAAACTGACATATCAAGCCTAAATAGAAAATTTTTAAACCATTGGAATGAAGGGAGCTCTCATCACACTTGCCCTTGATCCCCTGATTACTTGCCGGAAAAAAAACACAGCATGAGCCAAATGTCCAGTACGGATATAAAGTACAAATAATGAACCGAAATAACTAACTCAATTTATAAATGACCTGAACTGAAACGAACAAAATTAACACAACGAAATAATAGGCTGAATCAAATGGCTGGGTGTTATTTCATACCGAGCTCAAAATAAAACAGAAATATACCTTGCTCAAGTCAAATAATGTCACACATGCAAGTCAAATAATGCCACAATGGCAAGTCACACACATTGGACCGTGAATCCAATGCATGTAAAATCGGAAGGTGTGTTTGGCACAAACATTACCAATCTGCGGAACAGAAAACTAAGGTCGACCCATATGCCTCCCACAACAAAACACCAAATGGCGAACTCCCACTGAAGCACAAAATGAAGACGCCGTGGACTGATCACACCGCCACGGAAGGTGTCATACCTCGATGACAAGAGGACATGCCTGTGGCACCCTCATAGGTGGTTATAGCTCAGGTATACCCTATGGTATATTGTAACAAAGATACTATGTCACAACACATACGACACAATATCAACACAAAGGGGTTCTAACGTGTTCATGTTAAATCGAACGAATCTTCAACACAAGTCTCCAAAAATATACTAACATGTACATCACTACAAAATTGAAATAAATACTAAACAATGATAAATGAGTTCAAAGAGTACAAGTTATGATATTCTAAAGATCAAAATGAACTATCATATGAACTTCATTAAGATAAAGGTATCGAGACAATATCCGAAATCAAAATAAGAAGTAAAATAAACAAACTAAAATTAAAGAGTGTGGGCCCAAGTGCAAATTAGGGTTCACTTGACCTAGTCGAATTAAATGCACAAATTAAACTTCACATTATGATTAAATGAAAAGACGAAAGAGCCAGAAATAAAGAAGCAAGACCTGAGAGAATCTTCCACGTGTCCTGAGGCAGAAGACACGTGGAGGCGACTCATTTTGGGAATTGATTGAGGGATTGGATTGGTGGCTAGAAGGGCATGACGATCTGGGCATTATTCCGATGACTAAAGGTAATTTTGGAATTTCTCCGAGATCATGTGCCTAGTACATGACCACTCTTCAGAAAACCCTATAAATACCCCTTCCACTCCATTGGGAAGGGGACCTTACTTTGGACTCTTAGACCTTTTGGAAGACTAAGAGACTTGGAGATTTTCTCTCAACCCGAAGCCCTCAAGAAGGCTCTCTGAATCCTTGCTACCCTAACAAGGTTCTTGAATTCTAGGAGTTCTGCCACGTGTCATTGGAGTAATTGTTCACCTATTCTTCTCCCCTCTTCAATCAATCAATCAATTTCGTACTCGTCATGGATTTCTCTCCTCCTCACCCAACATGAAACCCTAACCCTAGCAAGGTACGATTTCCTTGCCCACATTTCTTTGGCGACTTTGCTGGGGAGGTGTAGAATTTGTGAAGGGTATGCCCACAACTCAAAGAGGGAGAACTACCGGAAGAGTGTCACCGAAAATGAACATTACTTCACCGGATCCAGTTCCAAGGCAAGCAAATCAAGCTCTCCAAGGCGTTAATCTAGATCTCGATCAACCCATCCCTGAAGATGACTCAGAACGAAGTGTAACATCACCATACATGGCTTATCAACAACCAACGAATGTTAGGCAGACAGGCACATGAAGGCATGACGAGGAAGCAAGTGGAGAGCAGACTAATGATGTGCAACTGTAGATGCTTAAGGCATTGAAGGAAGCATGCGAAGGACAAGGAATGATGATGGCTATGATGCTATAGATGCAAAGGAAGCAATAAGAAATGGGGAATTTCCACTAACAGTTGATGCAAGTCCCCACTTTGAAGGTCATGTTTCCAAGCAGTTCACAGGAGGAACGAGCAGGAGTGAAGGACAACAACAACAACAACAATAACAGAGAGAATCAGAAAGTACCTCCATTAACGGAGAATCAGTCGGTTCCAATCATCAACTTGGAACCCCAAAATAGTGATGACATGCCACGACCCAGAATGGAAGCAAGCCAGCCTCATACAAACATTATCACGACCACTCTCCCCATATTTTCACAAGTGCAGGGCACCATCCCAAGCCACGTCCAACGAACGAGCCAACAAGCACAACCAATGCAAGCTTTGCATGATGCAAGTGTGCATAAACTAATTTCTTTACCATACACACCGCCAATGCAGCAATACGTCACAACACCACAAAGAGTCCATGCCACGAGCCAATACGTGACGAAAGATTATATGATCGATGTGATCAATCAACTTCACAGACAGACATCTCGACCTTCAAAATTAGACTTTACTCCACCTTACCCGACACATATTCAGAGACAAACTAACCCAGCAGGGTATATCGAGCATCCCCGTAATTTCCAAAATACAATGGAGAGACAGGAAATGCCATGGAACATATTGTCAGGTTCTTGGAGTCGATGTCCCTATGGTTAGGATATGATGAAATGAACAATCACAATTTGTTGATGAGGGAATTCAACAAGACTTTGACGGATAATGCCTTCAGTTGGTACTACAATTTTGAGAAGGGATCAGTCCATGATTGAGATGATCTAAAATTACAATTTTTTAAGAAATTTTTCAATGTGCAGAAACAGGTAACCATTGTAGAGCTCATGCAATTCAAGAAGAAGCCAAACGAGGAGCTGTCGGA
This sequence comes from Panax japonicus, assembly GCA_020205505.1. Classification (NCBI taxonomy): domain Eukaryota; kingdom Viridiplantae; phylum Streptophyta; class Magnoliopsida; order Apiales; family Araliaceae; genus Panax; species Panax japonicus. The sequence goes on along the minus strand of CM035095.1, from coordinate 53,484,805 downwards.
TTACGTGGACAAATTCAGGGCCCAGGCACAGAAGTGTGTAGAGGCAATTAAAGAAAAGAACTTGGTCATCATATGCAACAATGGTGCTTTAGACGCCTTCAAGCCCCACCTCATTACCAAAGCTTGTGATTCATTTGTGACCCTCTCATCTTTTGTACAAGACTTAGGAGGAATCATGACATTGTCCACCAGCCATGCGATGGTTACATGGAATGGCAAGAGGACAACAATTGTGGCTTTGGCGGAATCTCAGTCAAAACCACAAGAGGGCAAGGGGGAGAAGAATGAGAAATTTGAACGAAACAGAGGAAAGCATGGGGACAAGTATACCAGAATGCGAATTCCGGAGGCTAAAGACAAGGTGATATGATTTGTTTATCGAAATGAAAAATATATGTTTTCTTCCATTTTAAAATATATATATATATATATATATATATATATATAATTAATATTATTTTTTTAAAATAAAATAATTTGAAACATTTTCATCTGAGCAACAAATTTGGGACTAAAAGAGCATTATAAGCTAAGGAGTTAGGTTATTACCAAATAATTAATAACATTTACAAAATCTTTAGTAAGCTTCCTCATGGTTGAGTTATTTACTATTCTCTTGTTTGTAATTAGTTCTTGTAATTAGTTCTAGCCTTTTTGGATAAAATATTAATAAAATTACTTTCTTCATTGTAGTTATGTACTCCCTCCGTATTCAAACGAATGTTTTTTATCCCCAAAAAAATAAATTAAGATAAATAATATAAAGAGTAAGTATGTCATTTAGTGACATTCATTAATATATAAAAATATAAAATTATTATTTTATATAATTTTGTGATACTAATAAAAAAATCAATTTTTTTACCTCTCTTTTATCTACTATATTTGTTTTAATATGTACGAAAAAGATATTTTCCTCATATTTTAAGGAGTAAGAATTTAATGATATTTAATTTGTTTCCTTTTTAAGATTACCCTGTTTTTGGGGATTGTACGCTAGCTACATCATCAATTGGAGACTTGGGACTTAGTGATAATAAAAGTAGAATTATATCTTCGGGACGTGTCAATGGTCCACATATATAGGGGTCCACTAAATTATGTGATGGTATTCACACTAGATTTTAGTGGTTTAGAATTAAAGATACATTTGTTAGTTGCTATTATTCTTCCCCCTTTTTTCATTTATTTTTCGCCCTTTTCCTCTTTATATCATCAAACACTTCACTAGCTAATTTATGTAATTTATGCTTTAGAACCAAATTATACATAAATACATATAGATATACATACATATAAAGATGTAGATTTACATAAATTCGTTCTTAGAATTAGAATGTTAAAAGTGACCTATTAACTACGTTTTCTAGAGTTATGAAGAAAAATTTACGTGTGTACTATTTATAACTGAAACCATGCAAAAAAAGAAAAACCAAAAACTCAAACTTAAACTAAAACCATATATATTAGTTTTAATATCGCACCAATTTATAGATTTTTGAATTAATTAATGGCTATAAAAATCGTTGAACTCTGGTCACAAACTATTTTTAGAAATCAAAACCATTGAACTTTTTATTAATTTTTAATCTATTTTAGCGTGATTTCGTGTACTAAAAAGATGAACTTTCAACCAATTATCAAAATTGCGCAAAATTTTAGCACATCATATTTACAAGTCAGCTCATATGGTCAAATTTAATTATTTGAAAATTCAATGACTTTTTTTGGTGCAAAAGAAATAATTTGTGTTCGGGAGTAATTTATCGACCCCCAAGTGGGCTAAAGGCTCGGGGCGAGAAGAGGATGTTGAGCCCATTGGGCCGAAGCCATCAGGAATATTGGAGTTGTTCGGGTTCGGGCTTCCGAGTCATTTGGGCTGGAGTCCTGTTCTAGTAGATGGTGTTTGGGGTCGGACATCCGAGTCCTTTGGGCCGGAGCCCAGCCTAGTCTACATGGGTTCGGTTGGATTGAGCCTGTACAGTGGGTTGGCCATTGTATGGAGTCAAGATTGATAAGGGACGTTCTAAATGGTTAAGGATTCTAGTCCTAACCATATTTGGATAACTAACTTCAAATGTAGTATTTGAATCATATCCAACTTGCACCTTTTAAAGAGATTGTGTTGGACCCAAGCAATGGTAACTGCCATATTTAGGAGTCATAATCAGATTCGAAAGTGGACTTTATGATGATGAGAATGACTATAAATACAAGGCTTAACTTCAATTAATAGGTAATACACTTTTGAGCACTGAATACTAATGCCTCCATTGTTAAACCTTGTAACGACTTGTACTCATTCTCACACCAGAGCTATCACCCGGCGGCACAAGCCGTCAAGCTTCTTGTGTGATCTGTTACTGTGTAGGTTTAAGCGCGTGAATTCGGTGATTGGACACACCAATGAAACTTGGCGCTAACATTGGCGTTAGAAGGAGGGCTTTCAGTGCTTTAACAATCACTGTGTTATTTTTCGGTTGAAGGCTATAGTGAGTAGAGATAACAGTGCTTCTAACCAGGGAAAGACAAAAACTCACCAGACCACCCAGGTGAGGGGGCCGGTCAAAGACTAGTTTCATCACACATCGGGCAATTTATGTTTATCGTAAGATGACCTTCGGGCTGTTAAACGCTGAGGCAACTGTTGATTGATTTTGCAATCAATGTATTTGTGCAAGTGTACACAGTCAACAAGTAATAAAGTGATAAGATAGAGTGTCGATCCCACAGAAAATTCTAATCAATAAATTCCAACTACTAGTATTATACCAATCCAATTTTATTTAAAAAACCATAAAATGAGATTTTTCAAAATAAGAAAACTAAAGTAAACAATGAAAAGAGATTATTCTAAAATAAATCAAATAAATAAAACTAAGATTTTAACAAATGAATTCAGGTAAATAAAGATTAAGACTTCAATATCCCTAATTATGAACTATAAATCAATTATCCAATTATCCCAATTATTATGCCTACTGAATTGTTAACAGGAATTCTCAAATATTAAAAGTCATTTTCCAAGTGATCAATTGACTTCTATTTAATCCAGATTAATCTTGCTATATTCCTATGCAGAACAATTGAATTAAACTCCTTCAATTCCAATTCCATATGTGTTACATGCGGTGAACATATATTTCCATTCAATTCACAAACCTATTTATTCACCATGCAAAAAACTAAGTCACATGTTATCATGCCCAGTTCTAACCCTAGAATTCCTCTTTCAATTCCTTCTAGAGTAACAAGATAATTACTGATAAGATAATTAATCAATAAGCTCAAGACAAGATAAACAATTCAATTTGACATCAATAATTGGAATAAATTGAATAACTCATTTATAGACATAAAGGTTCAATTGAAATCTTAATTAAAGAAATTAGTTCATGACAAAACTTAAAACCAATAATCCAATAAAAATCATTCTTAAAGAATTACACAAATTGAAAAATAGTGTAGGGTTTCGACACAGAAACGCACAGCGAAAATAGAACAATTTAAAGCAATTTCTGAAACCCTTAACAGGATCCATGCGAAAATAATTAATTCAGTGGTTAGAAATTATACCGAATATGAAAATGCTTCTGAAATTGATGCGCTCGAATCTCCAACGCAATTCAAACGAATCGCGCCTTTACGGTATCCACATGAACGCGTGAACCGTCGTACGATCTGTAGTAAACGGAACTGCGGTACTAGCCACCAAAAAGGAATTGATTTTAGAATTGTTTCTCTCTAGTCTCTCTCTAAGAGCGGCTAGGGTTATGATGTTATGATATCACCCTAAGTGGCTACTATATCATATATATAGTAGTTAAAAAGGGATTAATCAAAAATGTATTTTAATAAAATCCGAATTTATATATATATATATATATATATATATATATATATCTTAATTAAGTCTTACTTAATTAATATACATATATAAAAATTATCCTTTTTAATTTAAATTCGTGATTTAAATACTATTAATCATATTAATATATTTAAATCCTTGAAATTTAAATTAATTCCATTTTAAATTACGTTCTATGTGTGTGACCCTATAGGTTATTATTACGTTGGCAATAATTTTAAAATCATATTATAAAATTATAAACAGTGAGTGGCATCTAGTAATGCATCACTGCTACCCAAGTAATAATAAGATCGATGATTCGATTCAACCTTTTCGTGACCAATGTTTCAATGTAATTTAATCCTTTTAACCTTAATATCCTAGATTAAACTCGAGTCATGGAATGTGTCATACTCTTCATAATTTAATTTGAGTTTTCTTGATCAATGAACAGACTATATGAAATAAATCACTACTTGAGCATGGCCATGCATTTCAAAGTCCTACTCAATCAAGAGGCCTATGGATATCATCCCTAATATATAGGAGGGTTAAATTCCATCTAGATCACTCATATTCCTCACATGATTCATGATGTACCTAATAATCACCTTTATAGTCCACCCTATTAAAGGTGACATTTGATGATATCAAAGTACATAAATTCCCGTGTAGTAATATAGTGATTTCAGGTCGGAGGACCATTACATCATTATCACTATGAGAATTTCTAATGACACTTCGCATAATGCTCCACATAGAATTCTCATGGTGGGTCTGTCCAGTACATCGTTTTCTAACATGTACCTATGCATTGACTTAATATATCATATATTTATGACCAATGAGATTTGGTCATCAGTCAATCCACATACTAGTTTCATTGCATCAATGTTGTCCCATCAACAATGATACTTGACTAGGGACATTTAAGAACAATGATACTAATTGTAATTATAAAATCTCATGTTCAAGTCACATACTTGAAACTATATAATTTGTATCACTATTCTAAGGAATTTGATTATGTTAACAATTATATAACGCAGTAAATAAAACCATAATAAAATCATTCATTTATTCAATCAAATATAATATCAAAACGTTAAGCAATTATATCAAATAATTGGCCTCTAGGGCATAAACTCTAACAAATAGGAGAAGAGAAAACTATAAAACCAATCCTTCAATCTTCAAGTAATTCCTTTCTTAATCCTCAATTATTGTTAATAGTTCCCTCATTCAATCAAAATAGCCTTAATATACTCCACTTATCCAACCACAATCCTTTTTCAACTCAACTTGTCAAATAACCTCCCCTTTAGTGCAAGTCAAACTCCTATTCAACGCGCGTCCCTGGTCAACGTAACTCAGGCCTCAGTGCCCCGACGCTGAGAATAACTCTAGGCAGAGCGCCCCGGCACGGGTACTAACAAATTATTGATCTGCCCCTGCTTACCTCAAATGCCCAATATGCTCCTGTTTTTCTTGAATCTGCAAAATAAACACACATCACACTAAAAATTCTATTAAACAACTTGAGAATACAAAAATTTAAGCTCGACTATATTCAATTCATGGGTATATTACCCAATCATCAAATACCCACAAACTTAAATCATTGCTTGCCCTCAATCAATAAAGCACATAACAACACGAAAACTAAACCACCATACAAATGCAACCTATCTATTTGTTCTTAATTCCAGCAATTAAATATCACACCGTATATCCATAGGCCTCAAAAAAATCATAAAAACATATTAATACATCATGTTAAGGTAGTTCAATAATATCCCAACAATTAATGAATCTAAATCTGTTATTACTAATATCGTGAGTGTGTGTTCAACAACCATGTTAACCAATGAAAAGCAAAAATATGAAAGATAATAAATTTCTTAGATGGCATCATACAGTGTAAACTCGAGAACTCATCAAATAAACTTGATTCGGCTAAAATCAAACGATTACCAAAGTCCAAGAGTCAAAATGGAATACTTATGCCTTTTTTTACGGGGGCTTTTTGCACTTTTCCCGCTTTATTTATTATTTTATTTTCTATTTTTCTCATGACTATGCATTGTCCTATTCCCTTAGGCTTTCCAATGCTACCTTAACGAGTTTTCGACCAACGACTCACAAGCCATTAAGACCTTAGGGCGCTAGGTGTAAAGACAATCCCCTCGGGCTTACTTACCCAAGTAACAAAAGCCACAAAACTAGACAAACATGCCACATTTTTTTTCCTGTTAAAGCTTATATATTCCAAATATTTTTCCCCCAAACTTGAGTTTATGTCTAAATTCAGTCATCTCTAGCTATTCAATTTGTTCTTCATTTCACTAGCATTCATCCTTTAGAAGTCTATTATCTATCCATTTAAACTATCATAGCCAACATGGTCATTTTTCAAAATGTGTTATCCTGATAATATCAGTGTCAAACAGATAAAGATTTAAATTATGTCAAGAAAACTATATCACTAGCTTAACAATCCTTACTAGACTTGTTCATGCAATTTTAATTTCATTATTGGCACCAAACATACGTACTATCAAAAGCTGGAATTAACATACAATTCTAAATACAACATTTAACCAACAATAACAACCCAAATTATCCACAAACTATTAACAATCTACAACTACAAATAAAAAGTAATTACCCCCAAACTTATCTAGAGCAATGTCCTCATGCGAAAAATAAAACAAAATAAAACAGAGGACTTCCCTAGTGAGCTTATGCCTCGGGTGGAGCATCATCATCCTCGCTCATTTCTAGATCGGAAGATGGAAACATAGGCAGAATAGGAGCAGCAGGGAACCGACTAAGATTAACGCCCGGGTACAACAGGGCGTTCATAACATTCTAGACAGCAAATTGGTCAACCAAGTATTTGTAGATAACATCTTGACGTTAAGACAGGCAGACATTCTGGGATTCAAGGTTGAAAAAACAGCTGTCAATTTCCCGCTGGACAGCTTCAGGAACCACACCATGGTGAGCTGGTGAGGAAGGACCATAAGTAGGTGGAGCTTGTGATGGTGTAGCTTGTGGAGCTTCAACTTGGAGAATTATAAAACCCAATCCCCTAGGGTGGTTCTCCCCACCTGTCCACACTTTATACCTGTTGATCAACTTTTGGTCTAACATGGGCATTAGCATCTGAATCATCTCATCTGACTTCCATTTTACCCCAAACTTAGTACACAGAATGCATATGAGAGATGGATGGGGTAATCCTCCTGTAGTTCCTCGTCGTGACGCTCAGAGAATGGACTGCTGAATAAGGTGGCCGATATCAAATTTCAACCCTTTTATTATGGAATATAATAGTACCGCCCATTCTTGGTGACATGGCTCACATGTGTGCACGGCATTAGTTTGGCACATATAAAGGCATACCAAGCCTTTCCGTATAAGCTGAGGTACGACAAAGGAAAAGTCATACTACCTCATTCATGCACGGTCTATGTGGTGCTCGGTTGACAAAGCTCGCGAATAATTTTTTCATAATCTGGTCCTTGACTCACTAGACTTACATACTCATCATTGTGTCCCTCCAACGGTAGTTGGTAGCAACCGTTTATGTCTTCTTCGCCAATTTCAACAGTTTTGCCCCTCATAAACACCCCATAGTGGAAGTATTCGGGCACGTTGGCATAGAACTCTTTGACAATGGCAACTACTGCTGGATCAGGTTGTTTGGTGAGTGGAAACTAATTTCTTTCAGCAATCATGACGGCCATGTCCCCATCCTTGGCTTGATCAGGCCTTAAACCGCGTTCGGGGACGAGAGAGCGGGTGACCATCTTATTGTAGTGTTCCTGTGCCTCAGCGCTGATAAATCTTCGACTATCAAATTTTGGTGGAGCCGAGGCAGATCTAGATCCCTCTCCTCATTGACGCTTCGATGCCATAGAAATAAATCTGCACGAAAAGGAAATCACGTGGATTAGAATTTAACGAAAATTAAATATATATATAAACATACCCATATCTCGACCCCCAAACTTTAAAATTCGTGCATATAAATACATGGTTGGGGGTGTGGCACGACCCATAATAGCATGATACCCACAAGATACAAGAAACACATCCTTACAATTGGCAAAAGAAACCAAAGATACGCTCAATAGATGGGTCATGTACATAATATGATCTCACAGATGCATCAATACCGCTTGGCCACCCACAATAATGACATATTTGTTTGGTTGTAGACCTATGGTATTGGGGTGGAAAAATGACAAGTGAATTCAGTGTGTGGCAATGGTGATATGTTTGAATTTAACCATGAACATTGAACCAGGTAAATTATCGAATATCTTATAGGCAACTGATAAATTGCTTTGAATCACCACTAATTTCCTATCAATTCAAAACAGTTAGCATGCACTTATCATATAGGCATGATATCTCAATCAAAAGTGGAACACCATCAAACGTGATTCACATACATGCCATATGCGTTATTCAAAATCATAAGAATGAAAATTTGTACTATAGATGTAAGAGAGGGTGACTCAATATGACAATTAATTTACCATTCTCATAAGTAAGAAGATGTGGATCCACACAAATTTGAATGCAATGTAGTACATACCTTTGAACCAGTGATAGTAGATGAAAAGTTCTTCGCAAATTGAAGATCCAAATTGGAGATGTGGAATAGCGTTGGATAGTAAATAGTTATATAAAAAAACTCAAAGAACAGTTACCATGTGAAAGTAGTGTATGTGAAGTGGTGGAGACGTGTGGAGAAGTTGAAAGGGAAGGAGTTGAACCGATTAGTTTTTTCAATCAATTAGGAATCTAATTTTTTGTTTCAGCGTCGGGGCACTGTAAGAGTGCATGATTAGAGCGCCGGGGCACTGGGGAGCAGTGTCTGTTGAACGTACTTAGCGCCGAGGCGCTGTAATTATACTGGACTCCAGCGCCGGGGCGCTGAGGGTATGTAATAGATTCTGATGGACTGTGCCGAGGCGCTGGATTCCCATTATTTTCAAGCGTCGGGGCGCTGATCCGGATACTCCTTGTGTAAATTAGTGGTCAACTTGCAATTGTGTTGGGTATAAAACAGACAGATGTTATGCAGATTATATAATAAAACGAAAAAAATGAAATAAATGAAAGTAACAATAGTTTTAATGAGGTTAAATAAAATAAAATAAATGGGGTTGCCTCCCTATAGCGCTTAGTTTATAGTCGTCAGCCCGACTATGCTGTGTTGCTCAATTGGTCACCGGATCAGAGAGGTACATGGTCGTAGATTGTCGATCAATGGGTCCACTCTAATAGTGTTTCAGTCGTTGGCCGTTAACCTTGAATGTTTTTTTTGAATTTGGTTCCTCAACTTCGATGTTCCCGTGTGGTGCGACAAATACAACCTTGAAAGGTCCCGACCAACGAGATTTTAGTTTCCCAAGAAATAAACGCAATCGTGAGTTGAAAAACAAGACTTGTTGGCCCTGTTCAAATGTCCAATCAAGAATTTTCATATTGTGCCAGCCTTTAACTTTCTCTTTGTATAGTTTTGCGTTTTCATAGGAATTGAACCGAAATTCATCCATCTCATTTTATTGCAGTAACCTTTTCTCCCCCGCTGCTTGTAGATCAAAATTAAGTTTCTAAATGGCCCAGTGTGCACTTTGTTCTAGTTCAACCGGGAGGTGACACGGCTTTTCGTAGACCATCCTATAAGGTGACATGCTGATAGGATTCTTATATGTTGTTCGATACGCCCATAGGGCATCGTCAAGATGCATTGCCCAATCTTTCCGTGATGGATTGACCACCTTTTCTAGAATTCGCTTAATCTCCCTATTCGAGACTTCCGCTTGACCATTGGTTTAGGGATGATACGCGGATGCAATTTTATAACGAACCCCATACTTTATAAGCAATTTATTGAATTACTTATTACAAAAATGAGTTCCCTCATCACTGATTATCGCCCTCAGCGTCCCAAATCATGTGAAGATATTTTTTTTCAAAAATTGTAAGACAACTTTGGCATCATTTATGGGTAAAGCTGCAGCTTCTACCCATTTAGAAATGTAATCTACTGCCAACAGGATGTACTGATTATTGAAAGAGGATGGGAAAGGTCCCATAAAGTCGATTCCCCATACGTCGAATAGTTCAACCTCCAAAATTGTGTTGAGTGGCATTTCATTTGGCTTGGACATATTACCTATACGTTGGCACCGATCACACTTCATCACATAGAGGTATGCATCTTTGAATAGAGAAGGCAAGAAAAATCCTGATTGCAACACTTTGGTCGCTGTCCTATCACCGGAATAATGACCTCCGTAATCTGATGAGTGGCAATGAGCTAGTATGATGTCCATCTCTTCATGTGGCACACAACTTCTAATCATTTGATCCACACAAGCCTTAAACAGAAATGGTCCGTCCCAATAATATTGTTTAGCATTGTGGAGGAACTTCTTTTGTTGTTGTGAGTTTAAATCCGGTGGTAACACCTTAGCAACCACGTAATTCACGTAATCTGCATACTATGGCAATATTGTTGTTACTCGGAGAAGCTGTTCATCCGGAAATTTTTCATTAATCATTACGTTGCCTTTTTTATGCATCTCCGCATTTTCTAACCGAGAAAGATGATCCGCCACTTGATTTTCGATACCTTTTCTATCCCGGATCTCCAAGTCAAATTCTTGTTACAACAGTACCCACCGTATTAACCACAGTTTGGCATCCTTCTTCTCAATTAGATATTTAATGGCAGAATGATCAGTGTAGACAATTACCTTAGTCCCAATGAGATATGCTCTGAATTTGTCAAAGGCAAACACAATCGCAAGTAATTCTTTTTCTGTGGTTGTGTAGTTCAACTGGGCATCCGTCAACGCCTTACTGAAGTAGTAGATAGTGTGAAAAATTTTGTTATGACGTTGTCCCAATACTGCTCCAACTTCGTAGTCATTGGCATCGCACATCAATTCAAACGGTAAAGACCAATCGAGTGCCCCAATAATTGGAGCTGAGACCAATTTCCTCTTTAATACTTGAAATGCCTCAATACATGACTGATCCATCTTGAAAGGCACGTCTTTCTCCAAAAGGGAACATAAGGGTTTCAAAATTTTGGAAAAGTCTTTAATGAAGCGTCTGTAGAAACCCGCATGTCCCAAGAAGCTCCGAATTCCCTTTACAGATGATGAAGGGGGTACTTTCTCAATTATTTCAATCTTCGATTTGTCCACCTGTAAGCCTACTGCAGAAACCTTGTGCCCCAAAATGATCCCCTCTTGCACCATGAAGTGACATTTTTCCCAGTTAAGGACCAAGTTAGTCTCCACACATCTCTTTAACACTAAAATCAGATTTTTGCAAACATGAATCAAAACTATCACCAAACACCGAAAAGTCATCCATAAATACCACCAAATTCTATTCGACCATATCTGAGAAGATCGCCATCATGCACTGTTGAAAGGTTGTCAGTGCATTACATAAACCAAAGGACATACGCCGGAATGCAAACGTACCGTATGAGCAGGTGAATGTAGTTTTCTCTTGATCCTCCGGGGCTATGGAAATTTGATTGTATCCGAAATACCCATCTAAGAGACAATAGAATTGATGTACAGCTAACCTATCCAACATCTGATCAATGAATGGCAAGGGGAAGTGATCCTTGTATGTGGCTTTATTCAGCTTGCGGTAGTCTATACATACTCTCCATTCCGTAACAATTCTAGTAGGGATGAGCTCATTAGTTTCGTTCTTCACCATTGTTATACCCCCTTTCTTTGGTACGCACTATACAAGATTTACCCACTAACTGTCCGAGATTGGGTAAATAATGTTGGCATCCAACCACTTTATGATCTCTTTTTTCACCACATCCTTCATAATGGGGTTTAGCCTTCTTTGCTGCTCGATGATTGGTTTCGCCCCCTCTTCTGTTAAAATTTTATGCATACAAAATGATGGACTAATTCCTCAAATATCAGCTATAGTCCACCCAATTGCTGTTTTGAACTCTCGCAAGACCCGTAGCAATTTCTCCTTTTGTGTGTCAGTTAGCTCTGTCAAAAAAATAACTGTTAGAGTAGCATCTTTTCCCAAGTAGGCATACTACAGATGAGATGGTAGCGATTTTAGTTCCAACACTGGTGGCTCTTCTATCGAGGGTTTGCACTTTTTACCTTCCATTTTGAGCCTATCAAGGGTGTCGAATAGTTGATTATTTTTTCGGAAGAAAGATGATGTATTAAGCCATTTTACATACTCAGTGTCATTTTCAATACCATAGTCGTCCATCCCAAGAAAAATGGATTCTAGCGGGTCCTCTGAATAATTTTTGTGGAACTTGTGATTAACAAATTCATCCATGATATCCAATCGCATACATTCACCTTTTTCTTTCGGATAAGACATCGACTTAAATACATTAAAGGTGACATGTTAATCTTCAACTCGCATTGTCAATTCACCTTTTTGTACATCAATTAAAGTTCTCCCCATTGCTAAGAATGGTCGCCCAAGAATAATTGGGATTTCTCTATCCACTTCACAATCCAAGATAAAGAAATATGCAGGGAAGATGAACTTATCCACTTTTACTAACATGTCTTCAACTATACCTCGTGGATATGTAACGGACCGATCCGTCAACTGCAAACTGACATTCGTCGGTTTTGGTGCTTGGAGTCCAAACTGACTGCAGACGGATAGTGGAATCAAGTTTATACTAGCCCCCAAATCATATAGTACTCGTCCCGAAAACTGATTCCCAATTTCACAAGGAATAGTAAAACTACCCGATCCTTAAGCTTCGGCGGTAACTTATTCTGAATGATCGCGCTGCACTCTTCGGTCAACGCCACTGTCTCGAACTCACCCAATTTCCTCTTTTTCGACAAAACCTCCTTCATAAACTTGGCGTAGCTCGGCATTTGTTCCAAGGCTTCGGCAAAGGGGATGTTGATATGCAGTTTTTTTGAAAATATCCAAAAATCTTTAAAACTGCTTATCTAACTTGGATTTCTGAAATCTCTGAGGATACGGTATGGGTGGCATTGTCATAGGTGGTTCAGGTTTTTTCTGCTCTACGGTCTCTTCTTGACATTTTTTGGTTTCCACCACTTCTTCTATTTCATCTGTTGTGTTGTCCTTCTTTTCCTTATCCTTAACTGTCTCTTGCAAATCCTTTCCACTACGTAAAGTCATGGCCTTGCAATGCTTGTCTTTGCCCGAATTTATCTCTGTATCACTAGGGAGTGTTCCATGTGGACGGTTGTTCAATGCACGTGCTATTTGCCCCAAATTATTTTCCAGATTCTTTATCGACACACCTTGACTTTTCACATTCATATCTACTTGATTCAATATCTTGTCTTGTGCCTCGATCTTTTTGTTAGTAGATCTAATGAATTTTTCCAAGGCTACCTCCCAACCTGGTTTCCCTTCTGGTTGTTGTTTTTGAGTCTAATTTTGAAATTCGGATGTGTTTTGTTGTCTAGGTGCTTGAGCTTGAGCTTGATTGTTACTCCATGAAAATATCGAATGATTTCTCTAACCCGGATTATATGTTTTTTGATTCAGGTAAGGTTGGATAGATCGATTATAGCTCCCTACGAATTGTGTTGATTCAGAATTTATGGCACATTGATCTGTAGCATGACCCCCCAGCACATAATTCACAAACCATTGCTACCTGCTGTGCGGATGGTGGACTCCATGTTTCCATTTTCTTAGCTATTGCAGCCACTTGTGCTGATAATGCTGTCATAGGATCCACTTCAAACGTTCCTGGTATTTTAGGAGGGTTAGACCTAGTCATTGGCCACTGATAGTTGTTATTGGACATCGTCTCTAACAGCTGATATGCCTCATCAAAATTCTTAGACATGATTGTTCCACCTGCTGCGGCATCAATACTGGCTCTTGTGGATGTGTGCAATCCATCACAGAATATCCCAACCTGCATCCACTGTGGAATTTCATGATGTGGGCATTTCCGAAGTATGTCCTTGAATCTTTCCCACGCCTCATATAATGTTTCGGAGTTGAACTATACAAAGGTGTGAATATCGTTCCGTAGTTTTGCTGACTTAGCTGGTGGGAAAAACTTAACTAGAAATTTTTGAGCTAAGTCGTCCCAAGCATTGATTGAACCAGGAGGCAAGGAGTGTAACCAACTCCACGCTTTATCTTTCAATGTAAATGGGAACATCCTTAACCTTATAGCATCCTCCGATACATTATTGAACTTGAAGGTGTCGCAAACTTCCAAGAAACTCAAGATGTGCTCATTAGGATCATCTATCGAACTACCCCCAAACTTGCATATATTCTGAAACATCTGAATTGTTCCCGATTTTATCTCGAAACTGTTTGCGTTGATTGTTGGTCTCCTAATACTCGACTGTATATCCGTGACATTCGGCATGGCATAATCCCGAAGTGATTTTTGTTCGTCCCCTGCCATGTTCACGAGAATTTCTTGTTCTGCCAGTTCTTCTTCCATAGGTGCCCCTGCACTAGTCAACTGCAATTTTCGGAACTTCCTTTCAATATTGTCTGTATAAGGAAAAAGTTCTTTTTTAGCCCATAATCTAGTGTGCATACACTCGCAAAGAATTCCTGCAAATACAAGAAGAAAAATAAATAATGTTTAAATTAAGACCGAATTTATTATAACTAATATAGAATTAATATTAATAAAGAATTCCCCCAAAAACTTGTTGATTGATTTCGCAGTCAATGTATTTGTGCAAGTGTACACAGTCAACAAGTAATAAAGTGATAAGATAGAGTGTCGATCCCAGAAAGAATTCTAATCAATAAATTCCAACTACTAGTATTATACCAATCCAATTTTATTTAAACAACCATAAAATGAGATTTTTCAAAATAAGAAAACTAAAGTAAACAATGAAAAGAGATTATTCTAAAATAAATCAAATAAATAAAACTAAGATTTTAACAAATGAATTCAGGTAAATAAAGATTAAGACTTCAATATCCCCAATTATGAACTATAAATCAATTATCCAATTATCCCAATTATTATGCCTACTGAATTGTTAACAGGAATTCTCAAATGTCAAAAGTCATTTTCTAAGTGATCAATTGACTTCTATTTAATTCAGATTAAACTAGTTATATTCCTATGCAGAATAATTGAATTAAACTCCTTCAATTTCAATTCCATATGTGTTACATGCGGTGAACAAATAATTCCATTCAATTCACAAACCTATTTATTCACCATGCAAATAACTAAGTCACATGTTATCATGCCCAGTTCTAACCCTAGAATTCCTCTTTCAATTCCTTCTAGAGTAACAAGTTAATTACTGATCAGATAATTAATCAATAAGCTCAAGACAAGATAAACAATTCAATTTGACATCAATAATTGGAATAAATTGAATAACTAATTTATAGGCATAAAAGGTTCAATTGAAATCTTAATTAAAGAAATTAGTTCATGACAAAACTTAAAACCAACAATCCAATAAAAATCATCCTTAAAGAATTACACAAATTGAAAAATAGGTGAAGAGAAAACTCTAAAACTAATCCTTCAATCTTCAAGTAATTCCTTGCTTAGTCCTCAATTGTGGTTGATAGTTCCCTCATTCAATCAAAATAGCCTTAATATACTCCACTTATCCAACCACAATCCTTTTTCAACTCAACTTGTGAAATAACCTCCCCTTTAGTGCAAGTCAAACTCCTATTCAACGCGCGTCCCTGGTCAACGTAACTCAGGCCTTGGCGCCCCGACACTGAGAATAACTCTAGCCAGAGCGCCACGGTGCTGGTACTAACAAATTACTGATTTGCCCCTGCTTAGCTCAAATGCCCAATATGCTCCTGTTTTTCCTGAATCTGCAAAATAAACACACATCGCACTAAAAATTCTACTAAAAAACTTAAGAATACAAAAATTTAAGCTCGTCTATATTCAATTCATGGGTATATTACCCAATCATCAGCAACATATCAGTGAATGATGAACTATGTTGTTAGGAATAAGCATATGAATAATATTCCTATTTATGTATGATTTGATTATGATATAAATGAATGAATATGCAAGTATGCTTGCATTAAGAAAAGTTGTAAAGTCCTTTGATAGATTATAGGAACATATGTACAAGGACTTAGAATGAATTGATCAAATATGTTAGGTTGATCCTACATAAGCAAAACAGCTTTGTAAAGTCTTTAAAAAGAAATGATGTACAAGGACTATAAATATAGAAAGATCAAGCTTGTTAGGTTGATCTTATAATGTAATAGATAGGCTTGTTTGATCGTCGAGCACTGCACCAAAAATCATAGTTTTCCAGGACAGTTAAGGAAGACTCGAGAGCTATCAAGGCAGAATCGTATCCTGCAAGATAGTAGATCTCAGAGTTCGTCGACTGCTAAGAGAGACGAGGAAGGATCGTAATGTGTTGAGAAGAACTTCCTCATAGCCGTAGTCTACTGAGGAAGTCATGTTCAGAATCGTAGAGACAGCCTGTGTGAGACCCCGAATTTTATGAAATGAAACTATTCAATTTTCTTATAATTATTCTATTTAGTAAATGGTTAAATTGATAAAAGGTTAAAGTTAAGGGTGATATATGAAAATTTTTCAAAGTATGCAAGTTGTTATAAAATATTTGTTTGGTCGGGGAATATTCTTTTTGTCTGGGAATATCTGTAGGACAGCACAATCATTGGTGGACCCCACAACGGAATTATTGTCGTAGTAAGAAAATGACAGAATTATCTTTTTATAAAAATAACAGCGAAAGTGTTACCGTTAAAACTGTTGAACTACTCGGTAGTAAAAGTAAAGTAATACGCGTGGTTGCATAGTAGCACACGGTATTGATTATTGATGCTTACGTGAGAAGTCACTCAGTTATACTCAATTATTGCTACAGTAATTGCTGCATCGTATCTCCCATATTATTGATTCAATTATTGTCACAGTATCATCTGTATAATATATTATATTATTAAATTAATAATTGAGATGACAAAGTTATTCATATTATTATTTGCAATATTGACAATGTCTAGAAGTTCTGTCAAGGAGAGGTTTGGTCACCTAATTGCGCGCCAATAAGGAAAAATCCTTATCGGAAAGCCCCCTCTTTCCTTGGAACGACCTGGTTGTTAAATATTGTGAGTTATAATATTAATGATGAATAAGTTCGTGTTGATTAAAGATGAAATTGATTGTTCCATTGTGTTGGGATTATTAGTGTTAGTGGAAACTGACATTTATTTTGATAATAATTGATGTCTGGAAGTTATATTGACCAATCAGGTAATTAATCAGATAAATGAGCAATTAATTGCTATTAATTCACATGATTATAACTATTTGTTCACATATGTGTACTATTGAATCACATTCATTTACTATTAGGGGAGTTGGTGCAAGTTTGATAATACTTGCATGACTAAGTTAAAAATGGAGGTATAGATGAATGTACTATACTATAATTAATTTTTTCACATGTTTAGAACTATTGAGTCACATGATTTACTATTGATTAAAATGATCTAATATTAGGGGAGGTGGTGCAAATTTGATAATACTTGCAGGACTAAATTAAAAATGAAGGAAAAGATGAAGGTATTATACTGTAATATTTCGAGCCCCAAAATGTGCAATTATGGAAACTATATTTTTCTATAAATAGAAGCTCATTCCTTCATTATTTTTCACCAATTTACTAAGTCTCACAAGAGCAATTATTATAGAGAGAAAGAAGAAGAGAAGTTTTCTACCTCACTATTCCAGTATCCAGTTTCTTATAAGGTAAGAGGTATTATTCTTTCGTATTCATGAAGAGAGTTATTTTCTTTCAATACTCGTAAGAGTTGTTATTCCATTCTTTACTATTATGTTGGAATAACCTGTCTATGCGGAGTACTGCATATATGGTGAAATTCTTTTGTTATTCTATTCTTTATTATTCTGTTGGAATAACCTGTCTGTGCGGTCTATCGCATGCATGGTGAATTCTGTTGTTATTTCATTCTTTATTATTCTGTTGGAATAACCTGTCTATGCGGTTTATCGCATGCCTGGTGAATTCTATTGTTATTCCATTCTTTATTATTCTGTTGGAATATCCTCTCTGTATGGCTTACGCATTACCTGGTTCCATTCTTTATTATTCTATTGGAATATCCTGTCTGTGCGGATTACGCATGACCTGGTTCTATTCTTTATTATTCTATTGGGAATAACCTGTCTGTGTTGTCTATCGCATGCCTGGTGAATTCTTCTGTTATTCTATTCTTTATTATTCTATTGGAATAACCTGTCTATGTGGATTACCACAGGCATAGTGAATGATCCTTCGTATTCATTCTTTATTAAATTATGGAAATGATCTGTTATGTGGATTACCGCATAACGGGTGAAAATCCATTTGTAGTTTTGTATATTCTATTACCGTATGATAGTTATTGGTATGATTATGACCAGGGATCGTTCGGTATAATCACGACCCGTAATGTTATAAATGATGTGGTAAAAGTCCTCATTGGCTCGTAGTGCATTGATGGACAGTTATTGGTATGATTATAACCAGAGATTATTTGGTATAATCATGACCATTAATGATTACATGAATATCCTTAGCTGTAGTGCAGAGATGATTCGATGATGTGGATTATTTATCAAGCCGAGTCTCAGCGATAACATATTGATTATACACTTTTAATTCGTAAAAGATAGTAAATATCATGCTCTACTTGACTCTTCTAAAATACAGTTGTATGTCTTTGGCCTGTAGTGCAAAGATGAATTGTTAATGAATATCTTTGGCCGTAGTGCAAAGATGAATTTATTAGTATGAGTATGAGCATGAATTGTGATTTGGTATAACCATGATTTTTGATGTTTCAGGTGAAGATAAGTGATGAACATTATCTTCGTCCTGGGTACGAAGAAGAATTTAGAATCACAATTATGATTATGAGTTATTCATATGATTGTGGACAGGAATTGTTGATTGATGTAACAGGGATAAAACATTATTGGTGGACTTTTAACATGGTGAAGATAATAGACCTGATGGTCTATTTGACTCTTCTAATGGATTGCTCGTTCCGCTACAACTATGGTTGAAAAGTTTTATCATCTACCATATGTTCTAAATCTCTGATTTATTACTGATGAAGGCTATTGATGATGTAAATTATCTTTAGTCATGATATTCTTTACTGGGCTAGTTGTGCTCACCCTTTTTGCTTCACAATTCCTTTCAGGTAATAAGAGTGTAGCTGGGTCGAGCGGGGGTAACAGGAGAATAGAACGGTGGTCTATAGTTGTTGAGGTTCTCCCTAAATAGTATGGAAATAATTTTATTGAGAACTTTAGATAAGTGTATCGTATTGTATACGTCATTTGATATTTAATTTTGGTGAACCGAATATGGTGAGGTGAGCCCAACTTTGGAAGGGTGTTTTGCCACTATCATAAAAGATGTCTAATAACATACAATCTTGTGTGATCAGAAGACAGGGTTATGCACATCCACCTGCTGAGTATATCTACGAGCACTACCTATATGATCTTGGAGTTTGGTTGAAATATAATTTTCAATTGCAGACAGTGGAAATAGTTATATGTCAAGAGATGAATCACCATTGGAAAGAACATATAGTAATCTTCTCGTTTTTCTTTAGGGTCTATTGGGTCAACCAAGGATAATTCTGTGGATATATGATATCTATAATAACCTAGATGCATGGCCTCCCATGTACGAAGGTTTCCTTGAGCACTTCCCAAAGATTTTAATTTCTAAAACAATTTTTGACTGTACATTTATGTAAAGTACCATTGTAAGGTTGTGGTTGAGGCACCATGAGAGTTACATACATTTGTATTAAAACTCACACTTTAACTGTGGTCGTATTTTGCACGATAGTTTAACAGTTGTATAAATGAAGTTTGTATTTGATTTTTTTTATTATATGATATCTGGCGACTCAGAATGGGTCGTGTGGACCTATTTTGGGGGCGTCACAACCTGTCTAAGAGCCGAACGAGGATCTGCCAAAGCCAAATCAAGAATCATAGACTACACTCTGAGTCGTAGAGTTTATTATTCAATTCAAAGGCAAAGATCGTAGTCGAGCAAGATCAGATGAAGACAATGAGCATAAAAATAGAAATCATAGAGTTTCAAGATCTGATCTCAGAGTCGTAGTGTTTGTACAACCCAAGGCAGAATCGTAGAATGCAGAACTAAGGCTTCAACAGTTGTGCTCAGAATGCCAGGACTGAATCGTAGAGCAAACACGATTCTCAACAAATGAGCACTCCCTGAATATCCAAAGGATGAAGCCACCGGTCAGAGCTGCAAAGATATATTCCACCTGAAGGGAACCAGAGTGTACTCAACAAATGGCTAGCAAGCTAAAAGAAGATCTAAGCACCAACCCAATTAGCATCAATATTGAGTTGTAAAGCCATTCAAGATGAAGTTTCTTACAAGTAGTTCAAAATAAGACTTCAGCAAAAGTTACTAACTAAGGAAAAGTCAGCAAGTGCAGTTGCTGTCAAATGAACAGAAGACAACGATCTCGGGGACAACTAGGATCGTAGTGTTTGCCAAGCAAAAGAAGGAACTGATGAAGTGTAAACAGAGATACTGGTCGGTTTATGAAAAACAAGGCTATAGTGATTAATCATGGGTTAGTCCATTGATGATAAGTGAACATGAGATCACAATGAGAAAGCGAGTTGGGCATGCCACAAATCTGAGGTGTCTTTCTATTCAGAAGAGACCAGAATAAGGAGTCAAGCTATCAGTTCCTAAGAACAGTCAAAGGCAAACAGAAGTATTGAAGTACTACACAAATAAAGAAAGAAGTGTTCTACATTGAAGATCCAATGAATACTCTTCAGGATCGTAGTGTTGTCTTAACTAGTCAATGAGAAAGATTCAACAAGACACTACGATCAGGTCCAAGAACATCTGCATCAGAATTGTAGAGTTTGGTCATCTGAAGATTGAAGCATTGACAACGGTTTAATCTGAAGATTGATATTCAAATGGAGCTTATTGAGAGTATCGACGCAAAAGGACAACCTCTGATCAAGAAATCAGAGAGAGGAAATTAAGTCGACTACCTGCCCGAGGCATCAAAGTGACATTTCTGACGGGGTAGGTGAAATAGTAGACTGCAGTGTCAGAAAGATGAAAAAGAGGATGTCATGTCACATGTACAGTCTGCACCAAATAACTCGAGATCTGCAAAGTAATTCAAATGACTTCCAACGGCTATATCCCAATGGAAAGATTGGGTATGAGTATAAATAAGCCAGAGCTTCAAGGATCAAGTGTTAAAAAAAAGTTGCAGAAACGTTGAGTTGCTAGAATGCTATATTGTTCACTCTATGAGTTCCACTAGAGCTAAACAGAACAAGTCTCAATGACAGTGAGACTAAAAAGGTGGAAGTCAAGCAACCTTGAAGAAAGACTAGAACAGACTAAAAGCTTCACTCAACAAATATGAGAATGCCACTGAAGATGGTAGCTAAGCTGAGAGCCGAGAAGGCCAAGAAGATAGCATTCAAAAAAGTTGCAGAGTACAAAGAATATCAAGAGAGCCACTCTACAGATCACCATTAACCAAAAGCTGAAAAAGAACAGATGCAGAATCATGTCTGCAAAACATTCAAGAAGGGTTCAAGGATTGCTAAGTGCCAGACGAAATCTACCAAAAGCTTAGAGACTTAGCAAATTTAGATGGTGATGGTTCATAACTAACGTCAGATGAAGATGAGAAAAAAAGAGTAAAGATCAGCTGCACCAAAGAAGATGTAGTCAAGACTCTAAGCAGAATGCCAAGAGGACTACGCCAAGATGCTAAGTACATAATATGTTCAAGCTTAAAGACATCTTAGCAGCAAGGCACCAACAACAACAACTACTACAACAAAAAGAAGCTAACGCCTGAGGGGTCCTTGTTCGGAGGGACTAAATGAAGTTCCAAGCCTCCTGGACTTGAAGAGTTCCTAGGGAACTAGAGGAGTTCCAAGGCTGCTGGCCTTGAAGGAATCTTAGTGATTTAGGGAGCTGCCATTCCTTAGTGGAAATCCTGCTAGTTGAAAGCAGAAGAGTGGACTAGGAGCTTGAGTCTCTGAACCACTTAAAATTCCTTGTGTCATTTACTTTATGTCATTTACATTATGTACCTAACTGCTATAACTTCTATGTATATATTAACTGCTTACAACTTAACTAACTTTAAGAACAATGTCTGTATGATTATGAATATATCAATGAAGGGGATCTTTTACTTATTATGCTGTGATTGAAAAGATTCTTATGTTTGTCATATGCTAATTCATTAGCAATACAAATTAAAAGAGAAAAGTATTTGAAAATCAATAGATCTATTCAACCCCTCTTCTAGATCTATTGTATGCCTACTGGGAACTAACATACGTGTTAATAAGGCAGCTAGGCCGAAGCATGGAAGTCTATGTGGACGACATGATTGTGAAAAGCATGTCGGTCCAGGATCATCTAGAGGACCTAGAAAGCTACATTAAAATAGTCAGACGACATAAGCTGCGTTTGAACCCGACCAAGTGTACCTTTGGATTGGGATCCGAAACGTTTCTGGGTTATCTGGTCAGTAAAAGGGGCATTGAGGCGAATCCAGAGAAGATCCAGACAATCTTAGATATGAAATCACCGAAGTCGTACAAGGATGTTCAGATATTAATAGGTCGAATAGCAGACTGTAGATGAAGACGATCCCTTCGGAACCTTTATACTTATATTTGGCTGCAAGCTCGATGGTTGTGGGTGCAGCACTGGTACGAGACAAAGGGGAAATATAGTTCCCGATATATTATGTCAACCACATCCTTCGAGATGCAGAGACAAGATACCCGAACCTGAAAAAGTTCACCTACGCCTTAATCATTGCAAGTAGAAAGTTTCGACACTATTTCTAGGGTTGGTTGGTGGTGGTGTATACTGATCAGCCATTAAAGAAGGGGGTTAAATACAAAGTCGACCATTGAAAGTTTCTGATATTTGGGTATTGAGCCCCTTTCTTTCGGTCAACGCAAACTGAGCCCCTTTCTATTCAAAAATTTAGACTTTGAACCCCCATACGCCACATGTGCGCTGACCTGCTGACGTGACACACGTGGCAGATCTGACGTGGTATTTTATATTTTAATTTTACATGTGAGCATTGCTGAAGTGACTTCTTTTGAATTTTTTCCAAAAACTTGCCTTTACCTGAATTTGAACTCGCAAGCTCATATTTGGAACTTTAGTCATATGACCTCTGGAGCAACACATGTCAATTGTTAATATCTTGCAAGAATTAATATTTATATCAAAACATGATATTTTCTCCATATATTCATTTCTTCTCCTTCACTACATACCATTAATAATAACTGTTAATATTTATATTTGTAGTACTAATAATAATAATAATAATAATAATAGTAATAATAACAATAATAATAATAGTAATAATAATAATAATAACAATAATAACAACAACAACAACAACAACAACAACAATAATAATAATAATAATAATAATAATAATAATAATAATAATAATACTACTACTACTACTACTACTACTACTAATAATAATAATAATAATAATAATAACGGTCAAAATAATAATAACAATAACAATACCACCACCACCAACACCACCAAATAATTCACAGAAGTCAAAATCAAATTAACCATTAAACTATTGGCATGAGAATTTGTTTGCTTTGCATAAAGAATTTGTTTGCTAGCTGTAATACGAGTACGTGACTAACCTCCTTTTAGTAATGTGACTATGTGACTAACCTTCCTTTTGTTTTAAGTTTAACGTTTTTCGGATTATTTTATTTTATTTTCTATTGGTTGGTATGTTAAAGAAAACATGGTCAATTGTAAAATATTTTTCGATCAATGAACACTCTTCATTAATTTTAGAAACGGAAAAGATGTGCAACTATATATCTCCCAATAATTATAAGCTTTACTTTTATTCCTTTTTATTTTTTTATCGCTATTTAACAAATCAATTAATTTTTACTTGGCTAAATTAATTATTTCCTTCATATGTATATTTTATTCCTTTTTATGCTCTCCAATTTGGTAACATTTCTCTCATCCTATTTTGTCAAAAAAAATCTCTTTAGAAGAAATTATAAATATGATCATATTTATTTATTATATTGCAGCGTATCTTGAAGGGAAAAAAACAAGAAGACAAAATTCACTAAAAAAAGTTTATTTAATTAATTCAAGTTGAGAAGATAATCTTTTTTCATCTCATTTTTAGTTTAACAACCAAACAAAGGAAAATAAGTCATTTTCATTAAAAATATTTTTCAAAAATCATTTTCCGACAAAGATTTTATGTGAAACAAACGAAGTCTAAATGTAAATACTACTTGCTCTCTCTATTCTAAATTTAAAAAAAAAACATTTTAGATTGTCATAAAATTCAAAATCAGTGAAAATTAATCAATTTTAATACAAATAAATATAAAAATTGTAAACTAACTATAAAGCTGCACAAATTATTATTATTATTATTATTATTATCCTTCAAATGATATAGATATTAGAAATCTCATGTTTTGATATAGATATTAATCTTTGCAAAATATTTACAGTTGGCTAATGTTGCTCCAGCGGTTATATAACCAAAGTTTCAAATGATGGGTTGCAGGTTTAAATCCCTATAAAGGCAATTTTTGGAAAAAATTCAAAAGACGCCACGTCAGCAGCAGACATGTGTCAAATTACAATATTAAATACCATATCAAACCTGCCACGTGTGCCACATAGGCGCCACGTGTGCCACATCAGTAGGTTACACATGTGGCGACTGGGGGTTCAAAGTCTAAATTTTTGAATAGAAAGAGACTCAGTTTGCGTTGACAGGAAGAAAATGGCTTAATATCAAAATATCAGAAGAGTTCAGTGGTTGACTTTGCATTTAACCCTCAAAGAAGGTGCTACATAGGCCGAAAGTCTCAGGTCGACTGGTTGCTTGGGCGATGGAATTGACTCAATTCACACTAGAATTCCATCCCCGAACGGCAATCAAAGGACAAGCATTGGCAGATTTCAGTGTAGAGTTTTCATTCACAGAACCGAATGTGGGTTCGGTTACTAAAATGAAACACGTACAGACTTCATGGACTCTCTATGTGGATGGATCATCAACTTTGAACATCAGCGGAGCAGGGGTTATTCTGACAAGTCTTGAAGGGTTTAAGGTCCAGCAAGCTATTAGGTTCCAATTCAAAGCCACAAATAATGAAGCAGAACATGAAGCCATTCTAGCTGGACTTCGATTGGCCCGAAGCTTGGAGGTTCAGAAGTTAGTTATCTACAGTGATTCCCAATTGGTCGTTAAATAGATATCTGGGGAATATGAGGCTCGGGGGACAAAGATGACAAAGTACCTGGCTGAAGTAAAAGAAAAACTCATGTACTTTAACTCACGCAGTTGCCAAGGGATCGATCAGTTAGACAACACTGTAGCGGATGCTTTGGCCCGATTGGCAACGATTGAAGCAAGTTCTTTTAATGGTTCAGTGTATTTAGAGGTGTTAGATCAACCCAATGTTTCGAAGGTGGATGTTTTAACTTTGGATCGATTGGACTGTTGGCTCACCCCATACATCTCATATCTAGCAGATGAGGTCCTACCTTCAGATCGCATCTATGCAAGAAAAATCAAGCACATGAGCTCAAACTTCATTCTTATTGACAGAGATCTATACCGAAGGGCTTTTAGTTCTCCACTACTCAAGTGCTTGACACATTTGAAGGCAGAATACACACTTTGGAAAGTGCGTGAAGGGATTTGTGGAGATCACATGGGGGCCAAGTCATTGGCATACAAAATTTTGAGGCAGGGGTATTATTGGCCGACCATATATCAGGAAGCCAACGATTTTATCAAAAAGTTTCCCAAGTGTCAGCTGAATAGTGCCATCCCATACCAACCTCCAGAAGAGCTGTATTTGGTCTTACCCCCTATTTCATTTGCTATATGGGGAATCGATATCTTGGGGCCACTACTGAAAGCCAAGGGGCAAGACAATTTTGTGATCGTAGCCATCGACTACATGACCAAGTGGGTCGAAGCTAAACCTCTAAAGAATATCACTAAACAAGAATGTCTCAAAATTTTTAAAGAAGGTGTTGTTTATCAGTTCGGCATTTCGATGGCTTTGGTCTCAGATAATGGTAGACAATTCGTGGGGTTAAAGTTTGAAGCTTTTTGAAGGAATTGGGTATTCAACATAGGAAGACTTCAGTCGCCCATCCTTAGTCAAATGGTAAGGTTGAAGTCACCAATCGAGCTCTACTTAATGGTATTAAGAGGAGATTGGATGAATTAAAGGGTTGGTGCCCTGAAGAATTGCTCATTGTTTTGTGGGCCTACCGGACTACCCCGAGGATGACAACCGGGGATTCACCATTCAGACTGGCCTATGGGACCGATGCACTGATACCTATTGAGATCAGGTCTCCTACACTTCAGGTCAGTCATTACAAGGAGTTATACAATGATGAAAGCCTACGACTAAATTTGGATCTCTTGGAAGAGGTTCGAGATTCAGTTATGATAAGATTAGCTACTTACCAATAGCGAACTTCCCAATACTATAACCAGAAGGTGAAACAAAGAAGATTCGAGGTTGTAGATTTGGTGCTTTGAAAATCAGAGGCATCGACCCCCCAGAACACTGACAAGTTGATGCCGAACTAGGAGAGGCCTCATAAAGTAATAGAAGTGCCGAAGCTCATTACTTATCGGCTTCGAGCAATGTATGGTTTGGAAGTAAAGAATACATGGCATGCTGGAAGACTTAGAAAATATTACCAGTAAAATTTATGTCGTTCTTTCCTTTACTATGTAAATTATTCTATTTATCAATGAAATAAATGAGAATTTCTCTTCAGGAAAATTTTGTACTTCATTTATATCCATAAGTTTTTACAAATTCGATCAAACAAGCTTCTAACAAAACCAATCAGAAAGTTAGAAACAACATAGCTGATCAGAAAAGTTATAAGCGTAATTGATCGAGAAAGTTACAAAAAAAGGAATAACAAAAGATTACAAAAAGCATACACAAAAATCCTAAAAGAAACTATTCTTTGGGACCCTCATCCTCGGCTTCGGACTCTTCATCAGAGTAGTCGAGGACAGCAGCATTGAGCCTAACAGCAATCAGCTTCGCCCGAGCCTTCTCCCGATAAGCCTCATAACCTTCAGCAAACTGGGTCATAATTTTATCGGTAAGGGCGGGCGACTCTTCATACTCCTTGATGGCCAGCTACTTGGCAACGACATATTCTTGCCCTAGAGTATATTTCTCTCGAATCAATGACTTCATCTGGTCGTGTATTTAAGTGATCTTGTCTTCAAGGGCGTGAATGGTCGTCTCCCGATCCTTGTTCCCTTCTAATAGAAGCTCCTTCTCCTTGATAAGTTTATGATTGTCAAGACCAACGAACTCCTGCTAAAGTAGGGAATACTGCTCCTTGAGCTCATCGGTCTGACATTTGGACTTGGTCACCTTATTTTGGGTCTCGACATGGAGATCCCTCTCCTTCTTCAAGTCCGATCTCAGACCCCGAACCTCAACTCTGAGCAATTCCACATCGGTCTTTAGTTGAGCCTCCTTTTTAGTGGTATGGGCTAGAGGCGGAAAGGCTAGAGGCGAAATGGCTTGAGCGAGGATAGCATTGGCCTACAATAAAGTAAAAGAAGACATTAGCTATGAGGAACAAATGATCAGTAAAAGGGAAAAATCTTGGTTTATCGAGTTTACCTGACACTGGGCCTTAATGTAGGCCACTAGATACTCTTCGGAAGAAAATCCTCTGAACCGCTCGTCGTCTCCATGTAATTTGAAGTGTTCGAGCGGATTGAAGGGGAACACCTCCGAGGGGCTCCTTGGCCAGAAAGTGGTTGGCGTTCCCTGTGAAGAACTGGTGTCTGTCGCGGGCATGGACGTAGGGGTCAAGGTTGGGAGAGGGTCGACATCCATGATCTACAGATTTGGATCCTCTACCAGACGAGGCCTCTTAGATCGTGGTTCAAGATGAATCTCTTCGATTTCTTCCGAGTCCTCGATGACAGCGACTGGTGGAGGTGGTGGAGTCGGCTTCAGAAGAGTTGAGGAAGATGCCTTGGGGGGCTTTAGAGGAAGGCTTCTTTTTATTTTTCTTTAACAAGGCCATCTTCTCAGTACGGTCCATCTTCAGGACGTTTTTGGTGGAAGGTTAGGCGCCTGTGGTGTTCGGAGGGGGGGGGGGTTGGATCCGATGCAGAACTAGTTGAGAGCTCCGTAATCGGGATGGTCTCTTCATCAGGAGAATTTTTTGTGGCTGGGGGATGGATGGGCTCATTCGTGACAGGTAGAGGCGTCAAGGAGGTATCGGCTCCTTCAGGCTTGAAAATTGTCACTGCAACAAAGTAAACAAGTCAGAAGAACTATTCGGGAGGTCAGTTGAAGAAGGTAAACAAAAGTGGGGTTCAGATGTTAGAACTTACGACCATGTTTGTAGAGCCATGCCTCATTGGATAAGACCTCCAGACCCCATTCAGTCTTCTAAAGCTTCTTGTAGAATTCCTTGATGGCTTTTTGATAGTCCTTTGGGAACTTGGAGACCTTTGGAATGGGGTCTTCAGGAGTGGCCCAGTACAGGAGGAGGTTGAGGTTGGTCCCCCTCATGAAGATCTATTGTGGATGCCACTCTTTCGGCTAGCGGTTTAGTTGCCAAAGGCTAGGTTCTTTTGACTGTCCACGATGAACAGGATGAAGAAGAAGTCCAGGCCGGGGGTGATGTCTGCCTCCTGGCAAAAGGCGATGAAGCTGATGAGGTGGATGTATGAATTCGATACCAGTTGGCCAAATCCGATCCCCATGAAGTAGAGGAAAGAAGCGATGAACTCGTGGAGGGGGAATCGAACCCCATACTTCAGTACCCAAAGAGGAAGGCGACCCACTCGCCTCTGGGTCGCCAGAACATGCCTTCATGAGATTTTGGCACCCGAAGCTTGTACTCCTTCGGGATGTTGAAGAGGGTTCAGATGTCAGAGATCTGAGAAGGAACGATGGACGACTTAGTGTTAATCTGGGAAAAGTTTCTTTCGAAAGTGTAGACAGTTCAAAGTTGGGACTCGACACTGTTAGCAGTAGCGTCGGTAGGGGCGGCCGGTAAATCGACTGGTACCAAATACGCAATGGCGATGGTAGTGGTGTTAGCAGTTGGAAGGGTTTTCTCAGTGGTAGAGGTGGGAGGAAGGTTGGAATCTACCATTTGATGTGAATATACTGAAAATGTGGAGGTTTAAAATCAGAGAGACTTGAATAAGAAGAAGTTTAAAAAGGTTGATTGCTATCCTGAAATCGCCCTTGCCGGAAGCTCTGAAAAAGGAGATTTGAAATGAAGATGATTTGGAAAAGGTGACAGTGATGGGCGAAGTGGGGGTTTTATAGTAAGGCTGCATGAATCCCAAGGGCATCTATTTATGGTAGTTGGGGCCCAGCTCTAAGAAAATGTGTACCGCTATAAAAAATGAAGAAAAACCGGTTGGGTTCCCCAGACGCCTCATCATTTCCCTTCATGTCTTTTCAAGTCTCTAATTATAAATACATTATAACAAGAGACTGGGGGGGCAATGTTCGGGAGTAATTTACGGACCCCCAGGTGGGCTGAAGGCTCGGGGTGAGAAGTGGATGTTGAGTCCATTCGGTCGAAGCCATCAGGGATATTGGAGTTGTCCGGGTTCGAGCTTCCGAGTCCTTTGGGCCGGAGTCCTGTTCTAGTTGATGGTGTTCGGGGTCGGGCATCCGAGTCCTTTGGGTCGGAGCCCAGGCCAGTTTACACGGGTTCGGTTGGATTGGGCCTGTACAGTAGGTTGACCCTTGTATGAAGTCAGGAGTGATAAGGGTTCTAAATGGTTAAGGATTCTAGTCCTAACCATATATTGGATAACTAACTTCAAATGTAGTATTTAGATCATATCCAACTTGCACCTTTTAAGGAGATTGTGTTGGACCCAAGCAATGGTAACTGCTATGTTTAGGAGTCCTAATCCGATTCGGAAGTGGACTCTATGGTGACAAGAATGGCTATAAATACAAGACTTGACTTCAATTAACAGGTAATACACTTTTGAGCACTGAATACTAAAACCTCAATTGTTAAACCTTATAACGACATGTACTCATTCTTCACACCAGAGCTATCACCTAGCGGCATAAGTCATCAAGCTTCTTTTGTGATCTGTTACTATGCAGGTTTAAGCGCGTGGATTCGGTGATTGGACGTGCCGACGAAACTTGGCGTTAACAGTTTGTAATATTTTTTATAACTTGGCAAGAGTTTATTTGAAAAAAAAAATAATGATTTTTCACTATATTTCATTATTTTTTTCCTACTGCATAATAGAGACAAAATGATTGTAATATATTATGTTCCAGATAATATATATGGGATAAAAACTAGAATCATTTTAACCAAGAAACAAAAATATTTAACCGTGACATTCTTTGTTTTTAGAGCAAAATTCTAAAAATATTTATCAAAGAAGATAGGGGCAAAATTGAGTACATGAGAAAACGATTGCCACGCAATGAATCTCTATTGTGGATGAGAATCTCTATTGTACAATTAATAGGTTATTAATCCATAGTTAACCTTGTTAAATTAAAATTATTCTTATAATATATTGTGAGCATTCATTCAATGATTCAACGGTTTAATAGAAGTTTCGTCCATAGTTTAGTTTAGTATTCCACAATTTAATACTGCGAACGAGGTAGATATCTAAAATACCCCTCCTTTAGAAGTCTCATGTCCACAATATTAAACTGCGGACGCTAGTTATGACCAATTAAAAATCAATATTTTTTTAAAATAAGTCTCGTATGCAGTATTAAATTGCGGATGCCAAATTAAATTTTTTTTACCTTTTCAAACTCTGCAGTATTAAATTGTCGATCCTAAATAATAGAGAGAGTTTCCTTTAACATCTCTATATTATTGAGGAGGAAAATTCAAGCGTAATAATGGGAGATCTAATTTCTTGCAAGTTTATGATTCAAGTTTGTTACAAAAAAAGAGGCATATTCTAAAATTCACCCTCAGCATCTGGAGTTCTTTATTTGACTTTCGTGGTCAGCAATTGGTTCCGAAATTAATAGATTCAACAACTAAGAAAATTGAATTCCAGGATTGAAGAAAATTAGAAAAATAGTTATTATCAAGAAACCAATTGGGTTTTGAATTTGATATTGTGGCTCAAGCTGAAACAGTTTTAGGGGAGGAAATCAAGTTTGCAGTGTTTGAATCCATGAAAAAAGAAAAGACTAAGAAAACTAAAAAAAATTAAATTTGATATTCATAATTTAATACTGCAGACGAAACTTATTTAAAAACGGTGCCATTTTTCAGTTGGTCATACCTAGCGATCACAGTTTAATACTGCGGACGAGAGACTTGTAAACGAGGAGTATTTTGGACACATGTCATGTCCGAAGTATTAAACTGCGAAATACAGAAAATTAAACTGCGGACGAAGCTTTTATTAAACCGTTGAATCATCGGATGGACACTCACGATCTGTTATAAGAATAATTTTAATTTGACAACGTTAACTGTAAATCAGTCCTCGTGTGTGTGTGTGTGTGTGTATATATATATATATATATATATATATATATATATATATATAACATGACCCGTGAACTTTTTCACCAACTTGTGGCCGAAAAGATTTCCTTTGTTTGGTCCCACTACTGTTTACTTTTTTCTCCATTGAAGAGCCCAATGCCATCCATAAAAATCATGTAAATTCAAATAAGAAGCTCAACCCGTGAACTCAACTTCTCCATTTACTTTTTTCTTTCTTTTCATGCAACTTACTAATTTCCTGATTTTGAATTACTGAGTTCCAATAGGAATAAATTGTGTTTCAATCTAATGGTTGATTCTTAAAGTAAAGAGGCATGAGTCACATGCCTTGTTCAATACATGTACACCATAATATAAGCCTTGTTCAATACATGTACATCATAATACTTGTTGAATCTAACTGTTGATTTTTGTTGTAAGTTATGTAAATATAATGCAATCATAATACAACATAAAATTGACAAAATTTATAGTTAATTCTAAGATGATTAGCATTATATTATGAAGTATTAAATTTAAAAAAAATAAAATAAAATAGTAATTGTTTATAAGTGAAGAGGTCATTCAAACATATAGAATAAATTTTTAGGTCAAATTTATTTGACGAGGAACTTTAACCGTTTACGACCGACATGTCCGCACATGGTGACGTCAAATACTGAATAAACGCTGAATTTTTTTAAGCCACGTCGAAGGGGAAATACCCCAACTCTGATACCATATAAAAAGGTCCAACTCAAAATCAGTGTGACAACATCTAATGATATTTATATTCTTTTAGCTGTAGGCTTGAGCTTCATCGATTATAAGAAGAAAAAAAATTAGTGGCACAAGATCATAATATAATGCTAATCATCTTAGCCATGTAAACAAATGCATTCAGCGTAGTAGCACAAACAACCAAACTCTATTACAGTCCAATTAAATTCAGGGGTCATATATTGGAAGATTGACGTTGAACAAAGAGAGGTTGAACACTTGAACGTTGAACCAAAAGTTACACACATAGAAGGTTAAGACTAAATAGGTAAATAACAAATGTTGATTACACTCTTTTATGTAAAATACATGGTCACATAAGGTTCATATGATTATGGCTATTGAACGATTAAGGTCATACATTTTGTTGCTTATAGCCCTGTTCTGGACTCCGCACGGTAATAGAGACTTAAAATATATTAAAAAATCAGTAAATAATATGCAATTTCTGGAAACTCAACATTAAGAAGAACAGTACCCTTCTTCAAGACATTCATATTCAAGGGTAGCTTTATCTGTCTCTATCTCACAAATCACATCACCAACCTCTATCTGTTAGATCAAATAAAAATATACATGAACAAGCAGTAAAGATGGAACAAATCAGTATTTTCAAAGGAGGCCATTGCCCTTATATGTTGTTTTGATTCCAAATTGATTATCAAATTAAATTGTTAATTTAGCCATGTATTATTCATTACTAATTAATTGATTAATTAATTAGCCTGTATTCACAGGCTATACGTTTTTTTATATTTAAAAGTTAATACTTGTTTTTAGTTAGATCTAACCTTTTGCTTAATCCATATTAAGCCAAACTTCACCAGGGAGAAAGGCTGTATCTGTGTGGCATCAATAGAGCCAGATGGATTTAAGTGGGAGATGAACTAAGAAACATTATATCAACTAATAATATTGTCCAGAGGAAGAAAATGAACATTTGAGAAAGTACAAAAATATGTATAACATTATTTGAATTGGCCTTTTGTGATATATGTATATAACATTATTTGAATTGGCCTTTTGTGAAAAGATAAGGGAAGCTAATATTTTAGTAATTTTAATATTTAATTATTTGGTACAACTTTCTATAACAAAAACTTTTCCAAATAAGTGAATACCATTGTTTTCTGTTTTATTTGTCTTCTTTTAATTATAAAGAAATGAGATCTATGTTGGGCTCATTTATTTCAGAATTTTGAGTTCTAAAATCATCCAACAATTTTAAAATTTTCATTTTTTTTCAAGACCAACAACATATTTTTAAATTAATAATTTCAAAGTTGATTTTTAACTTAAAACCCTTCCTAAATTTTGTGTCCACACACAACCTTACACTTAAGAACACATTTTTGGATTAGGATCCTCTCTATTTATATTTATCTTTCAATTTTTCTCAATACACATTCAACAACATAAAAAAAATTGTTGCAAACAATTTTTTCGTTGAAAAAGACGCTAAATATAATATTTGTGTTAATAAATGTGTATTTATAATATTATAGAGCATACATGCAACGGATATGAACTGAAAAATTAAAATTTTCTAGTTATCTATTGAAGCATATACCTACAATAACGAATGACTAGAATCACGAGCTCTACGAACAATGATCTCAACGATAATTTAGACTACATTAGAACGAATAGCAAATACATACTCCACAGTTCGTGTAACTTCAAAACATTCAAGCTTTCAAAAAACTTCCAATGGTTTATAGATAATACATGGTAATTTGCTTTATGTGTCTTGTGTTGTACACAAAATAATCAGCCCTCTTTTTTTTATACTAGATAGAGGAAGAGTAACTTATATATTAAATGATAGTTAATATATACGTAACTTCCATAGTTAATATATATATAACTCTTACGTTTAATATATATAACTCCATGATTATATCTATGGGATTCCATCCACAGCAACCGGTTGTTGGGGAGCAACTCCTTTTGGCCCAGCCGCTACAACCTGTACCGGCCTTAGACAAATCATGGAGTTATATATATTCTAAGGCTGGTACAGGTAGTAGCGGCTGGCCAAAATGAGTTGCTCCCCAACAACCGGTTGCTGTGGATGGAATCCCTATATATATATATATATATATATATATATATATAACTCACAAGATATAAATGGAGAGGATTATTCACATGTTCACAATGAACTATATGGATATCCACCGGATCGACCGTTCCATGGGCGAATCGATCGGTTTGCCAACATCTCTCACTCGCCCATGGTGAGGACGACGTTGTTATCATATAAGCCAATGAAGTCCAAGTGTGTATATCGAAAGATGTATTTAGTTTCTGAACCGTGCGACCGCTGAGTTTACCTGCAATGCGGGAGCTCTAAATCAAACCCGTTAGGGCCAAAATAAAGACATCAAACCTTTTAACAAAATATGCAATGTGGGAGCCTTCATGCTAAATTAGTTAAGGTTTGCATTGAGACTACAACCTCTCAAACTCAGAGTACCCCAGACTAACTTCAATTTTCATCTGGTTAAGTATCTCTGATCCCTCAGAATGTCATACTTAACCCCTTTTGGCCCATGATTATTTTGCATCTCACTTATTACTATATCCTTTCCAAAAACGTCATTGTTGTCGACAATAAGTGCAGAGCATGGTGAAATTAAGTTATCTTCCCTGTGCCCTAATGTTACTCAAATTTGAATCAACTGCTTTCCCAAAATCACCCTATATAGTCATATAGTCTCACAGTCCGGACTTTAGGAAATGAAGCCAAAATAGCAACATTAATTCATCTCTTTGTAATATAGTCAAAGATCACAAATAGTACTTAATTAAAGGATCAAGGAATACCTTATCCCTTAAAGGACAACACATAGTGAAAAAGTAGGAATTCATTTTCTCACCTACTTTTCTTTTGTTGCTAAGACTTATGTTATATTATCACAACGTACTAATTAAATAGTCTTGTTGTGTGGACTTCAGTCTAGTCACTCCTCGAGTGCCTAACTTCAAACTTTCAAATTGCTCGCTTTTTGAAGAGCCATTTTTGAAATTTTAGGTCCATATAATATGTCACGGCAGACAACCTCACTATTATGAGCATATGTCTTATAGTCATGCCGTGCCTAACTAGAAATCTTGAATTGCTCGTTTCTATAAGCGCCAACTCAAAGATTTTGCATCTTATTATTTACCATGTTAATATGGATAGTTGGACTTACCATATTCGGTTAAACAAACTTAACCTCATCTTGGTTCTAACCAAGGCGATATATTAAAAAATATCATTTTTCTCGTTACTAAGCGTCAGTTGATTGCCATCCGAAGCGTTAATATCTCGCTATCCAAAACGAAATTAAATGAAATATCTCATCTTTTCTCACTTTTGAGCGAAAATTGATTGTTATCTAAAACATTAATTGCTCACTATCCAAAGCGCCAAAGGTGATTGCTCGCGTGAGAGAGTCAATCAACCTGTTAGACATATAATTCTAAAATAGATATATAATATGTAGTTATTGTTAATAACTGTGTGAACTCAATTTATCATATACCAATAAAGACAATGTGGGAAATAACAAGTCTTTTGCATTAAATGATAAATAATTCTAATACAATATTCAATAATATGAAATTCTAATATAAGCCAAACAATAAGTGATATATTAAAATGTCATAAGTACATTAAACCCTACGAAGTCTTAAAGATGTAACATGTCTCTAAAATGCATATCTAGGAATCAGTTTTGTTAAGGGATCATTAATCATCTGATCGGTGGGTAAGTAATTCAGTACTACCTCATTATTTGCTACGTTCTCTTGAATAAAGCATGTCCTCAAATCAATATACTTTGTCCTGCTGTGATACTTGAGATCCTTGATAAAATCAAGTGTTGCTGTGCTATCACAAAAAATTGTTACAGGATCCGAAGCATGAGGTACATCATAAAGATGTTTAAAGAACCTCCTAAGCCATAAGGCTTCTTAGACGGCTCATGTGCATGCTACAAACTCTGACTCCAACGTGGATAAAGTCACACAAGTTTGTTTCTTGCTTAGCCAAGTGATGACACCTCCATTTAGTAAGAATGCATATCATGAGGTAGATCTCCGTTTCCCACGATCACCTACATAACTAGCATCGAAGTATCCAACTATTTGAAGATCGAATTCTCCAACATAACATGTAATCTAATATGCCTCTCAAGTATCATAGGATCCTCTTAATTGCTTTTCAATGAGCATTTCCAGTGTTTGACTGACGATACTAAGAACATGAACAACGAATGATATGTCTGGTCGTGTGCACTGAACTTTATACATTAACTTTCCAATAGGTGTAATGTATTGAACATGGGACATTTTCTTAATTTCTTAGGGAGAGGTAGGAAAATGCTTAGGGCCAATAGCATCACATTTTCTCATCGTTTGTCGTGACCTCCAAAAAAGCGAGGAACCCGAACGAAGTTATCACGAGTAAGCTAATCATAAACTCTTGCGAGGTCTATATCTTATTTGATACCGGTTCTACCCATTCTTTTATTTCACCTGTAACGATCGAGAAATTTATAATTTAATTTAAATATTTTAAACAATTAATTATTGAGGAGAATAAAGAATTGATGAATTGTGGTGAATTAATTTAGTAACTAAATTGATTAGTGTAAATTAAATTGAGTAATGATAATTTTATTTAATGGATTTAATTTAATAAAATAATTAAATTAAATCAATGGCTCAATATTTAAGAAGATAACTAAATTAAGTGAATTGTTTAATATTGAATGAATAAATTAAATAAAGTGATGTGTTTAATTTATTAATTAACTTAGATATATATAATTATTTATTAGTTATAACGTATAATGTTAAGAAGAATTTTATTATTACTTTAAGTTATTTAAATTAGCTAAACTAAAGTTATTCAAATTAACTAAATTAATGGTGCGACATGAAAACTATATAATAAGAATAATATAAAAATAATTTAGTTTATGGAGTTATGTGGTAGCCAAACAAGGCCTTGTGGCCTTTGGCATTATTCAACTGACGCCTTTTGTTATTTTGTAACAGAAGAGTACGTGGGTTTATTATACGCATTCCATTTCTTTGCCTAAAGCTAACTAGATATTGGAGAGTTAAAGAGAGAGCTTGGAAGAAAAGAGAAAAACACAGTGATATTGAGTTGGATGAGAAGGGTTTTGCAAAAGGATTGCTATCAACTTTGTTATCATACAATCAAAGAATTTAGGTATAATTTACCCCTAATTCTAATTTTCAGTCTTGTACTTTTCTATTATCTGAAGTTGGTTTTGTGGAATTGTTGTACAAGATGTTGTTGATATATACTCTTGATAAATTGGTTGGTTATCATCTGTGATTTGTATATAAGTTATCAAATTCGTGTAAATTGGGTGTAGGAAGAAAAAGGAAAAAATCACAGTGTTTATGTTCATATAATATGGCTTAGAAAGTACAAAATTTTATGCTTAATGTGTGTTAGAATCTGCAATTTGATGTTAGAATATGTTTGTATGTTAAGAAACGAAAGCGACGTAGTTTAAATCATGTCAATTGATTAAGAAATGAGTTCATGGCAATCGAATTCGCTAAATATGTGAAAATGATGAAATTTGGAAAAATTTGGGTTTTGATGCCTTAAAATTGAATATATATGATATTTTTGTATATAGAATGGTGTATAACATGCTTAACTATGTTATTACAGAGTTTTAGATGATTAGTTTTGTAAATTTTGTATTGTTTTGGTTGAATTGGGTTGATTTGGGGCGACTGCTATGTAACAGAGCTGTGCAGTTTCTATTTATGCACGACGCAGCTGCGCCGTTGCCAAGGCAAGAAACAGCATAGCTGCACCGTTGCCAAGGCAAGAAATAGCGTAGCTGCGCCACTGGGTTTCTGCAGGCGAGCACCAGCGCAGCTGCGCTGGTGCCAAGGCTTGGGACAGCGCAGCTGCGCCGTGTCCTAAGCCTAGGCAGTGAAGTCTGCTTAATTGTAGGACATGAATAATGGACTTATGTTAGCTAAGCAAGCATGCTAATGATGTTAAGACATAATAGACACTATAATAGCAGATTGTAAGGTGTTGTAATACAAAATGTGAAGATTTCAAGTAACTATTTATATAAGTTATGTAATGAACCGAATGTGATGTTTTCAAAAGTTAAATATAAATGATAAGGTTTATGTTAGTTTATAGTGTGATTTTAGAATCGTTAAGGTGTTAACCAACGTGGTTAGGTGCTAGGTTAGGTTATGACCTAAATAATGGTTTAGACCCTAAAAGCTAATATTCATGCAACTGATTGTTATTGCGATTTCAATGATATATGTAGGGTAATTGGAGATTATTTTACACTTGTATAGCTTACATACAAGGCAAGTTCCTAAACCTTAACTCTTTACATTGAGCAAGCTTTCTAACTTCATTCTTTTATTAATGAATGCAAGTTCCTAAATGTTTATTGAGCAAGACTATTAATTCTATTCTTATGTACGATTGAATAAGCTTTTATAACCTAAATCGTTACCTCGAGCAAGTTTTATTTTTCTAAACCTTGATATTATTATTCAAAGCATATATTTTTCTAATACATCGATTCAAATGAGATTGTTTTAACACTTTTAGATATAGCACTTTGCATGTTTATCATGTTTATTCAATTATATATATTGTTAATATCTGATCTTTGACCTTGATAGCCTTGTTCAGTTATACATTCTTGTATTAAACCTTTATTGATGGAAACTGAATAGTGTTCTAAAATTCTAGAAACACTGATAAGCTAGTTTCAAACTAAACTTTCTTTAGTGCGGAAATTCTAAATTCAAACTGAGACAAACAACCCTAATATAGAGGATTTTGTACGTGTAACATTTAGATGTTTGTGAACAATACATGGTACAAAGGGCTGATCCCCCTAAGTACGTTAAGAAGAGTCTGTATAGTCTAATAACTGTTAAGGTTAAGGTAATAATACCTAAATACTAGAGACATAGTTCGTGGTCCTAAGACCCTCAGACAATTAAAGTTCGAACTTTTTTCCTATTTTGATTCGTAGAACAAGTTCATTGTTGTTCAGCAATCATTGTTCATTCTCGTGTTGATATCATTACTACCTTCTATATCAGTGAACATTTCTTTGGTCACTCTTGCAATTAACACTGCAGCTAAAGTGGAGAAAGTTCATGAGCCATCCACTAGCAAAGGAAAGGGCAAACTGTCCAAGTGCTGAAGACTTATGGAAATTAATTTAAATGTTTTATGCTATGAGACTTGTTTTATTTTATGATGTATTCCACAAACTGATGTAATAAATTTAAGGTTAGATTACCTGGGATTATTTTGAGATGATGATGTAACCCTTTAATGGGAAAGATTATTGTTTAAGTTATTTAAATTATGACTTTATCCTTTGATTATGGGTACTTAGATGTAATATTTTGGATAGTGAACACCAAATCCTGTGGAAATGGAGTACCTAGATTTGTGGGTGTCACAGGTTGGTATCAAACACTTATGTTATGAACCTTAGGTGGGGAAACCTTAGGAAGTAACCTTTATGGAAATAGAAAATATAGAGGTGTCCAACTCTTATCGAGTTTTAAGGAATAGATTAAGGTATCCATTGAAGCTAAATAATAAAAGACATTATGTGCTATGTGTTAATAACTTATGTGCTCGCGAGTATCAAAAATGTTAAGTAAAATTAAAATATTTTGTTTTCAGGATGTCTAACGATGGAGGATCCAGTCCACCTAGGGAAGTGATACCTCAGATACCTAGAGATGATGAACCTCAGGATATTCATGTTATGCGAGAACAGTTGATTCAGGAGGATGAGCCTGTGATCGATCCCGAGGAGGATAGTTCTGAGGAGATAGAGGAGGAGGATGACGAGGAAGAGGATCCTGTGGAGTTTCCACCAAACTCTATATCAGCGGAGATGTATGATGCTCTGTACGACCGTAACATAGATTTACGAGACGAGGTTGAGGAGCTGAAGGAGATGGTTGAAATGCATCATGCCTCAATGGATTAGAAGGATGCGAAGATCCAGGAACTCGACTCACGCCTTGGAAACACGGAGTGGGACTTAGTTCATACTAAGGGTCAACATGAAGACCTATTGGCAGTAAACGAAAAGATGAAGACTGAAATGGAGAAATTGAAAGATGACTTCAAAGAGGAATCAACTAAGCGTACAAGAGTAGAGGATGCTTGGATGAAGGTGACTCAATATGAAGACCGTGGAGAGGCAAAGGTCCAAGTGAAGAAAGCCAAAATGAACGAGATGGATTACACTTTTAATTCTGCGATTGATAGGGCCCAGGATCGAGTCTTTTATTATCCACCTCAGTTTAATGATTCACCGTGGTTTGTGATGGATCGTAGAACGACATATCATATAATGGAGGAAGAGCGTTGAGAAGCCTTACGACATCTTAATATGCCTAGATAGAATAAGAGTGATAATAATATGTGGTTAATTATGTGAATAAATAAACTGTGAATCCCTTATTTTGAGATAAATAAAGGGATAGTATGAGTATATAATCCTGAAACTTGTCTAGTTCAGGAAAGTGAATGTTTATAGCGGTTATGCTATCTTTAACATGTTATAAAACTTTATGCATAAATAAAATATTAGAGTTTATTTGAAATGTTATGTGTTATAGCTTTAATCTTGGAAAGTTTAAGTTAAACTTTAAATACCCAAGAAGTTGAGTAAGGAACTAATAAACGTATATTTTAACAGAAAATGCCTCCTAGAAGAAGACAACCATGTAATTAAGCACCTCCTGAGGGGTCTACTAATAATAATAACGAGGCTAATGCTAATCCGGTTCAACAGTTGGTAACTCTATTAATGGGTGCACTTGCTAATCAACCACAAACTCAAGTCACGACCTTTAAGGAATTCAAAGTGGTTGGACCACCAGAGTTTCAAGGTTCTATGAATCCAGTGGAAGCCCAAACCTGGATCATGGAAATGGAGAAGGTGTTCGACGTTGCTAGAGTTAACAAAGATCAGAAGACTGTGTTCGCAATGTTTTTGCTGAAGTCTGAAGCTAGCTACTGGTGGCAGATAAATAAGGTTCGTGGGGGACAAGGAGTGATAGCGTGGGATAGATTTAAGGAGATGTTCTTTGAAATGTACTTCCCAGCGAGTTCTCAGAATCAGTTGGAAGTGCAATTTCTGGAGCTGAAGCAAGGAACAATGACGGTGCCAGAGTATGCTGCGAAGCTTAACGAGTTGGCAAGGTTTGCCACTTACCAACTCAATACTGACGAGCGTA
Organism: Panax japonicus; assembly: GCA_020205505.1. Classification (NCBI taxonomy): domain Eukaryota; kingdom Viridiplantae; phylum Streptophyta; class Magnoliopsida; order Apiales; family Araliaceae; genus Panax; species Panax japonicus. Next base: position 53,443,162 of record CM035095.1, on the reverse strand, counting down.
AAGCGAGAAGGTTCAAACAAGGATTAAAACCCTGGCTGTATAGCAAGGTTTCAATGTTCCAGCTGAATACATTTACGGCTGTACTGGAAAAGGCAATTATCGCGGAAGGTGGAAGCGATGCCTTGACCAAGTACTATCAAGAACAAAAGAAGAGGAAGAATGAGAATGAAAATAAGGTCGGTGGAAGTAATGTTGGGAGTAACAATCATAAGAGGAAGTGGAGCGAGAATTTGACTACGAGAGGATAACAGGGAAATCAGCCGAAGAAAAAGTTTGAAGCTTGCGCGACGTGTGGGAAGAACTATACTGGGGTGTGTTTGAAGGGAAAGAGGGTGTGTTTCAACTGTGGTCAGGAGGGACACATTGCACCAAACTGTTTTAGTCCGAAGAAAGGAACATGCTTTATCTGCGGTTCAAAAGATCACATGGCTCGTGATTACCCTAAGAAGCCAGATGGAAGTACAAGTGGTGGAAAAGGAAACAACAACGGTGGTGGTGCATTGACTATCACTAGACCAGCACAGTCAAGCTAACCTACTATGAGGACTTTCAATATGACCATGCAGGATGTTGTACAGTCTAAGGATGTGGTGTCAGGTATCATTCCGATTAATGGTATTAATGCTTATGTACTATTTAATTCGGGTGCTACTTGTTCATTTATATCCGATGAATTTGCTCAAAACTTAGATTTGCCTCAGGAAGAATTAGAATTTCCCTTAAGCATAAAGATTGTGAATAGGGAAGTGATTCCTGTTAGATTTATATATAAGAATTGTAGAGTGGTCATAAAGGGTCAAGAGATGATGGTAGATTTGATACCAATTAGACTTGGTGAGTTTGATGTTATACTGAGAATGGATTGGTTATTCAATTACAATGTAGTAATTGATTTCCAAAGGAAATGTGTTAACCTTATGACTCCGTCAAAGGTTGTGTTCTTTGGCAGCAAATCACCTCGATAAGCAAGTTTTCTGATGGTGATGCAAGCCAAGAAGTTGTTTAGAGAAGGATGTGTAGGATACTTAGCCTACATAGTCGATACACATAAGAAGAGTGCGAAGCTAAAAGAGATACCTATCATAAGAGATTTTACGGAAATATTTCTATATGATTTTTCAGGTCTTCCGCCGGATCGACAAATTGAGTTCGTGATTGATTTACTACTAGGAACGGCCCCGATATCTAAAACACCATATAGAATGGCCCTAGTAGAAATGAAGGAGTTGATGGTGCAATTGCAAGAATTGTTCGACAAGAAGTATATTCAGCTGAGTGTTTCACCGTGGGGAACACCGGTGTTGTTTGTTAAGAAGAAAGACGGATCGATGCGGCTTTGCATTTATTACCGAGAATTGAATAAGTTCACGTTTAAAAACAAGTATCCATTACCTAGAATCGATAACCTGTTCGATCAGTTGAAGGGAGAGAGATATTTCTCGAAGATAGACTTGAGAAGTGGTTATCATCAGCTAAAGGTGATACCGGAGGATGTACCAAAAATAGGATTCAGAACTCGATATGGTCATTATGAGTTTCTAGTTATGTCTTTTAGTTAAACCAATGCACCTGCAGCATTCATGGACTTGATGAACAGGGTGTTTAAACCATTCTTAAACAAATTTGTGGTGGTGCTTATTGATGATATATTGGTATATTCCAAAACCAAGGAGGAGCATGTGGAACACTTGAGATTGACGTTACAGACGTTGAGAAGAGAGAAGTTGTACGCTAAGTTCTCAAAATAGGAATTTTAGTTGGAACGTGTACAACTTCTCGGACACGTTATTGATAAGGACAGAATTTTGGTAGATCCATCAAAAGTTGAGGCTGTGATAAATTGGGATCAGCCGAAGACACCATGAGAGGTGAGGAGTTTCTTAGGATTGGCAAATTACTACAGGCATTTCATTCAAGACTTTTCCAAGATCGCAACTCCATTGATGAACTTAACTAGGAAAGCGGTTAAGTTTATTTGGACAGAGAAGTGTGACGAAAGTTTTCAAGAATTGAAGAAGAGGTTGAGTTCAGCACCTATGTTATCGTTGCCTGATGATACAGGGAATTTTGTGGTGTATACTGACGTATCACTTAAAGGACTAGGCTATGTGCTTATGCAGAACGACAGAGTTATTGCGTATGTATCACGTCAGTTGAAAGATTATGAGAAAGGGTATCTGACTCATGACTTAGAGTTGGCAGTGGTGGTGTTTGCCCTGAAAATTTGGAGACATTATCTTTATGGAGAGAGGTGTGAGATATATATCGACCATAAAAGTCTGAAGTATATCTTTACACAAAAAGATTTGAATATGAGACAAAGAAGATGGTTGGAGCTGATCAAAGATTATGACTGCGAGATTTTCTATCATCTCAGAAAGGCGAATGTTGTTGCTGATTCCTTAAGTAGGAAAGGACGAGAGAAGTTAATGATGTTAACTGCTCAGGAGAAGCTAGTGTCAGAAATGGCTAACATGGAGTTAAAAATTAAATATTCGGCAGAATCCGATGAAAAGTAGTTCCAGATAGGTAACAGTTTAACGTTGGTGGATAAAGTAAAAAATGCAGAACTTTATGATGAAGACTGCGAAAAGATAAAATAGAGAATATTTGAAGATGAGGAAAACAAATTCAAAATCGATTCAGAAGGGTTACTTCGATTCGAAGGAAGAATTTGGGTTCCGCTAGTATCAGAGGTTAAAGAGGAAATTCTGTGTGAAGCTCATAACTCAAGATATTCGATTCACCTTGGAAGTACAAAGATGTACCAGGATCTTAGACATCATTTTTGGTGGCTGAATATGAAGAGGGATGTGGCTGAATGCGTGGCAAAATGTTTAACGTGTCAGAAAGTCAAAGCTGAACATCAAAGGCCAAGCGGATTGTTACAACCGTTAGAGATACCAAAATGGAAATAGGAGCATATCACAATATATTTTGTGGTAGGTCTTCTAACGACCTAGCAAGGTTACGATGCCATTTGGGTGATTGTCGTTTGACTAATGAAGTCGGCACACTTTTTGCCAATCAAGATTAGGTTTACCCTAGATCGGTTAGCAAAACTGTACGTGAAAGAAATTATGTCAAGACACGGTGTACCTGTGTCCATTGTATCAGATAGAGATCCACATTTCACATCTAATTTCTGGAAGTAGTTACAAGAATGTTTGGGAACACAGCTGAGAATGAGCACAATGTACCATCCTTAAACCAATGGACAAAGCGAGAGAACCATCCAGACACTAGAAGATATGCTCAGAGCATGTATCATAGATTTCAAGGGAAATTGGGATGATCATTTGTCGTTGGTAGAATTTGCCTACAATAATAGTTATCACACAAGTATTGGCATGCCGTCTTACGAAGTGTTATACGGCAGAAAATGCAGAACTTCGTTATGCTGGGATGAGGTAGGTGAACATTAGCTATTGGGTCTAAAATTGGTACAACAGACTTTCGAGATCATTAAGGTTATTCGAGCGAGATTGATCGCAGCACAAGATAGACAGAAGAAATATGCCGATCAACATCGACAAAATAGAGAATTCGATGTCGGTAGTTATGTTTTCTTGAAAGAATCTCCCTAGAAGGGAAAAATTTGATTTGGCAAGAAGGGAAAATTAAGCCCTAGATTTATAGGACCTTTCGAAGTGCTTCGACGAGTTGGTGAAGTGGCGTACGAGGTGGCTTTATCATCGGAGTTGGAGCATATTCATAATATTTTCCATGTATCGGTATTGAGGCCATATAAGCCTGACTATAAACATGTTATAGAATATGAGCCCTTACAGTTTGAGAAAGATTTGTCATATGAAGAAGTCCCTGTTCAAATTGTTGACAGAAAAGAGCGAGTACTGAGGAATAAAGTGATACCTTCTGTTAAGGTAATCTGGAGGAACCACAACGCTGAAGAAGCTACGTGGAAACTTGAAAGCGCTATGATGAAGAATTATCCTCAATTATTTGTTTGATCTGGTATAGCGATTCTGGGGACATAATCTTGTTAGGGAGGGGAGAATGTAATGAATAAATTTTTCCAGTTGTGATTTTGGGGACATAATCCTTTTAAGGAGGGAAGGATGCAACGATAGAGAAATTTGTAATTTAATTTAAATATTTATGGAATTGAATAAATATTTTAAATAATTAATTATTGAGAAAAATAAATAATTGATGAATTGTGGTGAATTAATTTAGTAACAAAATTGATTAGTGTAAATTAAATTGAGTAATGATAATTTTATTTAATGGATTTAATTTAAGGAAATAATTAAATTAAATCAATTGCTTAATATTTAAGAAGATAATTAAATTAAGTGAATTGTTTAATATTGAATGAATAAATTAAATAAAGTGATATGTCTAATTTATTAATTAAATTATATATATATAAAATTATTTATTAATTATAAGGTATAATGATAATAAGAATTTTATTATTACTGTAAGTTATTTAAATTAGTTAAATTAAAGTTATTCAAATTAACTAAATTAATGGTGCGACATGAAAACTATATAATAAGAATAATATAAAAATAATTTAGTTTATGGAGTTATGTGGTAGCCAAATAAGGCCTTGTGGCCTTCGGCATTATTCAACTGATGCCTTTCGTTATTTTCTAACGGAAGAGTACGTGGGTTTATTATACGCATTCTATTTCTGTGCCTAAAGCTAACTAGATATTAGAGAGTTAGTGAGAGAGAGCTTGGAAGAAAAGAGAAAAACACAGTGATATTGAGTTGGAGGAGAAGGGTTTTGGAAAAGGATTGCTATCAAATTTGTTATTATACAATCAAAGGATTTAGGTATAATTTACCCCTAATTCTAATTTTCAGTCTTGTAATTTTCTATTCTCTGAAGTTGGTTTTGTGGAATTGTTGTACAAGATGTTGTTGATATATACTCTTGATAAATTGGTCTGTTATCATCAGTGATTTTTATATCAGTTATGTGAAACCCCAGAGTTTATGAATAAAGAATTAATTTTCTCGAAATAATTTTTTAATATTATGGTGTGAATTTGAGATAATATTATAGTTGTGGGTAATATTTATAAATTTTGCAAAGTATGCAAGTTGTTATATTATATTCGATTGGTCAGGGAATATTCTTTGTGTCAAAAAATATTCGTACGACGGTACAATTATTGGTGGACCCCACAACGGAATTATTGTCGGATTGAGAAAACGAAAAAAAATATTTTATTGAAAATAACGGCGGAAGTTTTACCGTTGATACTGTTGAACTACTGGGTAGTAAAAGTACAGTAATACGCGTTGTTGTATAGTAGCACACAATATTGATTATTGATATTTATGTGAGAAGTCGCTCAGTTTGATTCAATTATTGTCGATTAATAATATGAATTATTATAGCGATGATGACGTTTTTTTTTATTCGTATTATTAACGTAATAAAACAGAAACATCTTTTTATATAAAACAGAATACTTTATTAAAGTTATTCTATAAATAAAATATATTATATTTTATTATGCATAGTATTTTATTTGGACGTTAGTAGTTCTTGGATAAATTAATTCTTGAACTTGTTTTATTGAATTCTTATATCATTGTCATCATCCTCATGTTTATGTTATGTTGAAAGTCATCTGTGGCTTGTAGTGCATAGATGGACTTGGTATGATTATGACCAGGGATTATTTGGTATAATCATGACCGTAATGTTACAAATCATGTGAAAATTAAAAGGCATCATTGGCCCGTAGTGCATTGATGGACAGTTTTTGGTATGATTATGGCTATGGATTCTCTTCGGCCAAGGGAGCAAAGATGAATTTTTTTATGGCATGATCAGGACCGTTGATGAAAATACGATTACCTTTATCCCTTAGTGCATGGATAATTCGTAGTCGTTATACTAAAGAATATCCTTGGCCTGTAGTGCAGGGATGATTTCATGATGTGGATTATTTATTAAGCTGAGTCTTAGCGATAAAAGTGATGAAAAACTTTTTAAATCATAAAAGATAGTAGATTCTATTCTCTACTTGACTCTTTTAATGGATTGCTTGATCCGTTGCTGTTAAACTTGATGTTGTTATATTTTATCAGTTTAATATTGTTGAAGGCTAACGATAATTTATTTTTCATTATTTTAGTCATAATATTTCTTAATGGGCTAGTTGAGCTCACCCTTTTTTTCACTGTTCTCTTCAGGAAATGAGAACATAGCAGGGACTAGTCGGGGAACGGAGTGACGGTCCAGAGGATAGCATTAGTAGTCCTCACTATAATGTGAAATAGTGTATTAATAATTGTATTGAGGACTCTTTTTGAGTTTGTATAATCTCTAGTAGACAATAATTGTATTCAAACTCACAGTTAGGTTTTGTCGTATTGTACACGACAGTTGTATTAGTAAGTTGTATTTGAATTATGTACCATGTATCTGACGACCCAAGATGGGTGATGTATACCTAATTTTGGGACGTCACAATTGGTATCAAAGCTTAGGGATATGATCCCTGACAAAGATTTTCGAATAGAACTAGGAGGGGAGAGACGGGGAATTCCTTCGCTAATATGACCTACTTAAATTTATTTTGTATTTAATTGGTCGGTCAAAGTATAGGGATAATATGTGATATGTTAATTAACCCTTGTTTTGTGGCAGTGTTTGAAAATGGCATCCGAGAATGTTGAGATTATCAATGGAGCACAGGAGACCGTTGAGTCTCCACAGATCAATAATCAGGATAATGTGCAACTAGAGGACAATACTCCTCATGAAAATAATAACACCGATGAAATGGTGAATGATGGGATGGTCAGAGGCTTTATGCAATTCATGCAACAACAGGCTAAGGCAGTTCATGTCCAAAATGCAGGTAGAAATACTGATAACTCTCGGACGGTCACCGCTAAGCAGTTCAAGGAGCTGGGACCACCGGAGTTTTTGGGAAAGCCAGAACCACTTAAGGCGGAGACATGGATAAAGCAGATTACCAAGATATTTGATGTCTTGGAATGATCAGAGGAGCAAAAGGTTCAATTCACCACCTTTATGTTGCGTGAAGAAGGAGATCATTGGTGGGAATCTGTAAAACATACCCAGCCTGACGCACTCAAGATGTCTTGGGAGAAGTTCCAAAAATTATTCAATGACAAGTACTTTCCTGAAAGTATTTGTCACATGAAGGAGGTAGAATTCATCAAGCTGGAGCAAAACAATATGACCGTGTCGCAGTACGAGGCTAAGTTTGCGGAGTTATCCCAGTTTGCATCCCATTTGGTCGATAATGAGGAGCGAATGACGCGAATGTTTTTGCGAGGTTTGAAACCCGATATAAGTCAATACCTCATTTCTCACAAACGTTGTTTATATTCAGATATTGTGAATAGGGCTCAGTTAGTGGAGCGCGATAATGAGTCATCACAACCAAAAGGTAATGACCAGCAACACGATAATAATCATACCGATGGCAATGTCCATCGGAACAATGATAACTATCGCGTGAGAAATTATCATGCCAAGAATGGTAACCACTTCAGTGGTAATCCTGGCCAAGATAATAGAAATGGACATTTCAAGAAGAGAAGGTTCAATAATGATGGACAGATAGCAGCACCGACACTCGTTTCAAAGGAATAAGAATGACCACCGGTCGTATGTTTCAAATGCGGACAGGAGGGACACATTTCTCCAAAATGTACGTAGCAATCCAAAGCGTGTTTTAATTGCGGAAGACAAGGTCACCTAGCTCGATTTTGTCGTATGGTGAAGTCAAGTCCAGCTGGGATAGTGATGCCAAAGGATGTCCCAGACAAGACAAAGTAGATAGGTTAAGAGAGAGTGTTTTTTTTCTCGTGACGAGGAACCTGAATAAAATTATCACGGGTAAGTTAATCATAAGCTCTTACGAAGTCTATACCGTGTTAGATACCTGTTCTACTCACTCTTTTATTTCACCTAGTTGTGTTCAATGTTTGTACTTAACTCCGGAGAAGTTAAAATTTGATTTATCTATTGAAACTCTATTGGGAGAAACCTTCGTTACCTCCACTGTTTATAAATCTTATTTGATTCAAATCGACACTTTCACGTTACGTGTTGATCTTGTCTCTTTGAAAATACTTGCCTTTGATGCGATTTTAGAAAACGATTAGTTAACTACTCATCATGTTTTTTGTAAGGTTGTTAGCTTTCATATTCCTAACCAACCTATTATGCGAATTCAAGCAACCAAACCACTAAATTCAATCATTGTCATATCAAGCCATAAGTAAAGAGCCCCTATCCTTTTGTTGATGACTTCCTTATGTGGAATGCACCGAAGCCAGAATTTCTATAGGCGACGTCGTGAATGACGATAACAAGTTGATAGGTATCATTGTGAGGTGCTATCTAGGTTAAGGGTTAGATGTCACAGTTGGTGTCAATGTGACGTACTATCAAAGTCTTGGATGTGAGTAACAGTTTTGAATGATATTTTTATCATTAATAAATCTCTTGACGTATTCCTGAAGACTTCTTAGCCTACCCCAGAGCGTGAAATCAAATTTTGTATTGACACCAGTACAAAACCCATTTCTTAAACCCTCAAAATAATTTTTTTTCAACTAAAACGAAAGTAACATGCACCAAAGACGTAGACTCGAGCTGTTGAAGATTATGATCGTACTATTCAATATCATCGTGGAAGAGTGAACGTGGTAGCTGACGTGTTGAGTAGAAGATCGTATACGTTTACTAGTGTGATGTTGTTAACACAAAGACTCATTTCGTATAACTTCCAAATGATGAAGATAGAGTTATAGACTCTAGGGACCCACGTAAAGATAATGAATATACGAGTAAAATTAACTTTAATCGATAAAGTTAAAGACACTCAAGCTACATACCCGAATCTGATGAATGTGAAGAAGAAGGTTCAAGAGGATGTTATTTTAGAAGCAAGAGTTGCTGAAGAGAGGAAATCTCAACCCTCGATTTAATTGGCCCATTTGAAATCCTCAATTGAGTAGGATCTGTGGCTTATAGACTCGTTTTACCGCCAAATATATTGTGTGTTCATAACATTTTTTTTGTATCGATGTTACGTAAATATGTTGACGACCCGAACCACATTATTAATTTAGAACCGGATGAGATAGCGGATGATTTAACGTTTAAAGAGATACGTGTTACAATCTTGGATAAGAAGAATCGTATTCAACACTCAAAGGTTATATCTCAAGAGTTAGAATTTGAAGTGAAGTCAAGGTATCCTCACCTGTTCGGCATACCAGGTACGTACATAAATTTCCAGGGCGAAATTCCATAAGGAGGGGAGATTGTGAAACCCTAGATTTTATGAATAAAGAATTAATTTTCTCGAAATAATTTTTTAATATTATGGTGTGAATTTGAGATAATATTATAGTTGTGGGTAGTATTTATGAATTTTGCAAAGTATGCAAGTTGTTATATTATATTTGATTGGTCAGGGAATATTCTTTGTGTCGAAAAATATTCGTACGATGGTACAATTATTGGTGGACCCCACAACGGAATTATTGTCGGTTGAGAATACGACAAAAATATTTTATTAAAAATAACGGCGAAAGTTTTACCGTTGATACTGTTGAACTATTGGGTAGTAAAAGTATAGTAATACGCGTTGTTGTATAGTAGCACACGGTATTGATTATTGATATTTATGTGAGAAGTCGCTCAGTTTGATTCAATTATTGTCGATTAATAATATGAATTATTATAGCGATGATGACGTTTTGTTTTATTCGTATTATTAACGTAATAAAACAGAAACATCTTTTATTATAAAACAGAATACTTTATTAAAGTTATTCTATAAATAGAATATATTATATTTTATTATGCATAGTGTTGCATAGTATTTTGCATAGTGTTGCATAGTGTTTGCATAGTAAAAATCTTTTTATATAAATAGAATATATTATATTTTATTTAAAAGATTTTTCTTTAAATATGGACCGTCAGATTAATGTAAATCAATCTGGACCGTTCATGGATTAGTTACTATGCATTCCATTTTCCTATTAAATAGAAGTTCATTCCTTCATTATTTTCTTACGAATTCACTGAACTCTAGAGAGAGAAACTATAGAGAGATAGAAGAAAAGCTTTTTGCTACTTAACTTTTCTTTTCCTATATCCAGTTTCTGTTACGGTAAGGGGTGTTATTCTTTCTTATTCATGAAGAGAACTGTTGTTATTCCATTTCTTATTATTCTGTTGGAATAACCTGTATACGCGGTCTACCCTATACTTGGTGACATTCTTCTATTATTCTGTTGGAACATCCTGTCTGTGTGTTTTACACCGGACCTAGTTCCGTCTTTTTTATTATTCCGTTGGAACATCCTGTCTGTGTGTTTTACACCGGACCTGGTTCCGTCTTTATTATTATTCCGTTGGAACATCCTGTCTGTGTGTTTTACACCGGACCTGGTTCCGTCTTTATTATTCTGTTGGAACATCCTGTCGGTGCAAATTTTGCCTGACCTGTTTTCGTTATTATTATTCTGTTGGAATAACCTGTCGATGCGAAGTACCGCATGCATGGTGATTTCTTTTGTTATTCCATTCTTTATTATACTCAGTTGGTTAAAGTTTTGACTTCTATACTCCATAAAATTAGTAGAATATCCTTGATATTTGCGCTTCATCCAGTATCTTTTCATGGAAATATTCTTCTGATCATTCTTGAATTTTACTCTACAAAGCAGTATCATGTTGACAATTTGGACGTTAATAGTTCTTGGATAAATTAATTCTTGAACTTGTTTTATTGAATTCTTATATCATTATCATCATCCTCATGTTTCTGTTATGTTGAAATTCATCTGTGGCCTGTAGTGCATAGATGGACTTGGTATGATTATGACCAGGGATTATTTGGTATAATCATGATCGTAATGTTACAAATGATGTGAAAATTAAAAGTCATCATTGGCCCGTAGTGCATTGATGGACAGTTTTTGGTATGATTATGGCTATGGATTCTCTTCGGCCAAGGGAGCAAAGATGAATTATTTTATGGCATGATAAGGACCGTTGATGAAAATACGATTATCTTTGGCCCGTAGTGCATGGATAATTCGTAGTCGTTATACTAAAGAATATCCTTGGCCTGTAGTACAGGGATGATTTCATGATGTGGATTATTTATTAAGTTGAGTCTTAGCGATAAAAGTGATGAAAAACTTTTTAAATCATAAAAGATAGTAGATTCTATTCTCTACTTGACTCTTTTAATGGATTGCTTGATCCGCTGCTGTTAAACTTGATGTTGTTATATTTTATCAGTTTAATACTATTGAAGGCTAACGATAATTTATTCTACATTATCTTAGTCATAATATTTCTTAATGGGTTAGTTGAGCTCACCCTTTCTTTCACTGTTCTCTTCAGGAAATGAGAACATAACAGGGACTAGTCGGGGAACGGAGTGACGGTCCAGAGGATAGCATTAGTAGTCCTCACTATTCTGTGAAATAGTGTATTAATAATTATAATGAGGACTCTTTTTGAGTTTGTATAATCTCTAGTAGACAATAATTGTATTCAAACTCACAGTTAGGTTTTGTTGTATTGTACACGACAGTTGTATTAGTAAGTTGTATTTGAATTATGTACCATGTATCTGACGACCCAAGATGGGTGATGTATTCCTAATTTTGGGGCGTCACAGTTGGTATCAAAGCTTAGGGATATGATCCCTGGCTAAGATGTGAGACTAGAACTAGGAGGGGAGAGACGGGGAATTCCTTAGCTAATATGACCTACTTAAATTTATTTTGTATTTAATTGGTCGGTCAAAGTATAGGGATAATATGCGATATGTTAATTAACCCTTGTTTTGTGGCAGTGTTTGAAAATGGCATCCGAGAATGTTGAGATTATCAATGGAGCACAGGAGACCGTTGAGTCTCCACAGATCAATAATCAGGATAATGTGCAACTAGAGGACAATACTCCTCATGAAAATAATAACACCGATGAAATGGTGAATGATGGGATGGTCAGAGGCTTTATGCAATTCATGCAACAACAGGCTAAGGCAGCTCATGTCCAAAATGCAGGTAGAAATACTGATAACTCTCGGACGATCACCGCTAAGCAGTTCAAGGAGCTGGGACCACAGGAGTTTTTGGGAAAGCCAGAACCACTTAAGGCGGAGACATGGATAAATCAGATTACCAAGATATTTGATGTCTTGGAATGCTCAGAGGAGTAAAAGGTTCCATTCGCCACCTTTATGTTACACGAAGAAGGAGATCATTGGTGGGAATCAGTAAAACATACCCAGCCTGCCGCACTCAAGTTGTCTTGGGAGAAGTTCCAAGAATTATTAAATGACAAGTACTTTCCTGAAAGTATTCGTCACATGAAGGAGGTAGAATTCATCAAGCTGGAGCAAAACAATATGACCGTGTCGCAGTACGAGGCTAAGTTTGCGGAGTTATCCCAATTTGCATCACATTTGGTCGATAATGAGGAGCGAATGACGTGAATGTTTTTGCGAGGTTTGAAACCCGATATACGTCAATACCTCATTTTTCAAAAACTTTGTTTATATTCAGATATTGTGAATAGGGCTCAGTTAGTGGAGCGCGATAATGAGTCATCACAACCAAAAGGTAATGACCAGCAACACGATAATAATCATACCGGTGGCAATGACCATCGGAACAATGATAACTATCGCGGGAGAAATTATCATGCCAAGAATGGTAACCACTTCAATGGTAATCATGGCCAAGATAATAGAAATGGACATTTCAAGAAGAGAAGGTTCAATAATAATGGAAAGATAGCAGCACCGACACTCGTTTCAAAGGAAGAAGAACGACCACCGGTCGTATGTTTCAAATGCGGACAGGAGGGACACATCCGTCCAATCTGTACGGAACAATCCAAAGCGTGTTTTAATTGCGGAAGAGAAGGTCACCTAGCTCGATTTTGTCGTATGGTGAAGTGAAGTCTAGCTGGGATAGTGATGCCAAAGGATGTCCCAGACAAGCCAAAGTCGGTAGGTTAAGAGAGAGTGTTTTTTTCTCGTGACGAAGAACCTGAATAAAATTATCACGGGTAAGTTAATCATAAGCTCTTACGAAGTCTATACCGTGTTAGATACCTGTTATACTCACTCTTTTATTTCACATAGTTGTGTTCAATGTTTGTACTTATCTCCGGAGAAGTTAAAATTTGATTTATCTATTGAAACTCCATTGGGAGAAACCTTCGTTACCTCCACTGTTTATAAATCTTATTTGATTCAAATCGACACTTTCACGTTACGTGTTGATCTTGTCTCTTTGAAAATACTTGCCTTTGATGCGATTTTAGAAAACGATTAATTAACTACTCATCATGTTTTTCGTATGGTTGTTAGCTTTCATATTCCTAACCAACCTATTATGCGAATTCAAGCAACCAAACCGCTAAATTCAATCATTGTCATATCAAGCCATAAGTAAAGTGCCCCTATCCTTTTGTTGATGACTTCCTTGTGTGGAATGCACCGAAGCCAGACTTTCTATAGGCGACGTCGTGAATGACGATAACAAGTTGATAGGTATCATTGTGAGGTGCTATCTAGGTTAAGGGATAGAAGTCACAGTTGGTGTCAATGTGATGTACTATCAAAGTCTTGGATGTGAGTAATAGTTTTGAATGATATTTTTATCATTAATAAATCTCTTGACGTATTCCTGAAGACTTCTTAGCCTACCCCAGAGCGTGAAATCAAATTTTGTATTGACACCAGTATAAAACCCATTTCTTAAACCCTCAAAATAATTTTTTTTTCAACTAAAACGAAAGTAACATGCACCAAAGACATTGACTCGAGCTGTTGAAGATTACGATCGTACTATTCAATATCATCATGGAAGAGCGAACGTGGTAGCTGACGTGTTGAGTAGAAGATCGTATACGTTTACAAGTGCGATGTTGTTAACACAAAGACTCATTTCGTATAACTTCCAAATGATGAAGATAGAGTTAAAGACTCTAGGGACCCACGTGAAGATAACGAATATACGAGTAAAATTAACTTTAATCGATAAAGTTAAAGACGCTCAAGCTACATACCCGAATCTGATGAATGTGAAGAAGAAGGTTCAAGAGGATGTTATTTTAGAAGCAAGAGTTGCTGAAGAGAGGAAATCTCAACCCTCGATTTAATTGGCCCATTTGAAATCCTCAATTGAGTAGGAACTGTGGCTTATAGACTCGTTTTACCGCCAAATATATTGTGTGTTCAAAACATTTTTTTTGTATCGATGTTACGTAAATATGTGGACGACCCAAACCACATTATTAATTTAGAATCGGACGAGATAGCGGATGATTTAACGTTTGAAGAGATACGTGTTACAATCTTGGATAAGAAGAATCGTATTCAACACTCAAATGTTATATCTCAAGAGTTAGAATTTGAAGTGAAGTCAAGGTATCCTCACATGTTCGGTATACCAGGTACGTACGTAAATTTCGAGGGCGAAATTCCATAAGGAGGGGAGATTGTGAAACCCCAGATTTTATGAATAAATAATTAATTTTCTCGAAATAATTTTTTAATATTATGGTGTGAATTTGAAATAATATTATAGTTGTGGGTAGTATTTATAAATTTTGCAAAGTATGCAAGTTGTTATATTATATTCGATTGTTCAGGGAATATTCTTTCTGTCGAAAAATATTCGTACGACGGTATAATTATTGGTGGATCCCACAACGGAATTATTGTCGGATTGAGAAAACGACAAAAATATTTTATTGAAAATAACGGCGGAAGTTTTACCGTTGATACTGTTGAACTATTGGGTAGTAAAAGTACAGTAATAAGCGTTGTTGTATAGTAGCACACGGTATTGATTAGTGATATTTATGTGAGAAGTCGCTCAGTTTGATTCAATTATTGTCGATTAATAATATGAATTATTATAGCGATGATAACGTTTTGTTTTATTCATATTATTAACGTAATAAAGCAGAAACATCTTTTTATATAATAAACAGAATACTTTATTAAAGTTATTCTATAAATAGAATATATTATATTTTATTATGCATAGTGTTGCATAGTGTTTTGCATAATGTTGCATAGTAAAAATCTTTTTATATAAATAGAATATATTATATTTTATTTAAAAGATTTTTCTTTAAATATGGACCGTCAGATTAATGTAAATCAATCTGGACCGTTCATGGATTAGTTACTATGCATTCCATTTTCTTATAAATAGAAGTTCATTCCTTCATTATTTTCTTACGAATTCACTGAACTCTAGAGAGAGAAACTATAGAGAGATAGAAGAAAAGATTTTTGCTACTTAACTTTTCTTTTCCTATATCCAGTTTCTGTTACGGTAAGGGGTGTTATTCTTTCTTATTCATGAAGAGAACTGTTGTTATTCCATTTCTTATTATTCTGTTGGAATAACCTGTATACGCGGTCTACCCTATACTTGGTGACATTCTTCTATTATTCTGTTGGAACATCCTGTTTGTGTGTTTTACACCGGACCTGGTTCCATCTTTATTATTCTGTTGGAACATCCTGTCGGTGCAAATTTTACCTGACCTTGTTCTGTTATTATTATTCTGTTGGAATAACCTGTCAATGCGAAGTACCGCATGCATGGTGATTTCTTTTGTTATTCCATTCTTTATTATACTCAGTTGGTTAAAATTTTGACTTCTATACTCCATGAAATTAGTAGAATATCCTTGATATTTGCGCTTCATCCAGTATCTTTTCATGGAAATATTCTTCTGATCGTTCTTGAATTTTGCTCTACAAAGCAGTATCATGTTGACAATTTGGACGTTAGTAGTTCTTGGATAAATTAATTCTTGAACTTGTTTTATTGAATTCTTATATCATTATCATCATCCTCATGTTTATGTTATGTTGAAATTCATCTGTGGCCTGTAGTGCATAGATGTACTTGGTATGATTATGACCAGGGATTATTTGGTATAATCATGATCGTAATGTTACAAATGATGTGAAAATTAAAAGTCATCATTGGCCCGTAGTGCATTGATGGACAGTTTTTGGTATGATTATGGCTATGGATTCTCTTCGGCCAAGGGATCAAAGATGAATTATTTTATGGCTTGATAAGGACCGTTGATGAAAATACGATTATCTTTGGCCCGTAGTGCATGGATAATTCGTAGTCGTTATACTAAAGAATATCCTTGGCCTGTAGTACAGGGATGATTTCATGATGTGGATTATTTATTAAGTTGAGTCTTAGCGATAAAAGTGATGAAAAACTTTTTAAATCATAAAAGATAGTAGATTCTATTCTCTACTTGACTCTTTTAATGGATTGCTTGATCCACTGCTGTTAAACTTGATGTTGTTATATTTTATCAGTTTAATACTGTTGAAGGCTAACGATAATTTATTCTGCATTATCTTAGTCATAATATTTCTTACTGGGTTAGTTGAGCTCACCCTTTCTTTCACTGTTCTCTTCAGGAAATGAGAACATAGCAGAGACTAGTCGGGGAACGGAGTGACGGTCCAGGGGATAGCATTAGTAGTCCTCACTATTATGTGAAATAGTGTATTAATAATTGTAATGAGGACTCTTTTTGAGTTTGTATAATCTCTAGTAGACAATAATTGTATTCAAACTCATAGTTAGGTTTTGTAGTATTGTACACGACAGTTTTATTTGAATTATGTACCATGTATCTGACGACCCAAGATGGGCGATGTATACCTAATTTTTGGGGCGTCACAAGTTATCAAATTCGTGTAAATTGGGTGTAGGAAGAAAAAGGAAAAAATCACAGTGTTTATGTTCATATAACATGACTTAAAAAGTACAAAATTTTATGCTTAATGTGTGTTAGAATCTGTAATTTGATGTTAGAATATGTTTGTATGTTAAGAAACGAAAGCGGTATATTTTAAATCATGTCAATTGATTAAGAAACAATTTCGTGGAGACCGAATTCGCTAAATATGTGAAAATAATGAAATTTGGAAAAATTTAGGTTTTGATCCCTTAAACATGATTATATATGATTTTTTTATATATAATGGTGTATAACATGCTTAACTATGTTATTACAGAGTTTTAGATGATTAGTTTTGTAAATTTTGTAGTGTTTTGGTTGAATTGGGTTGATTTAGACGACTGCTATATAACAGAGCTATACAGTTTCTGTCTGTGTACGGTGCAGCTGCGCCGTTGCCAATGCAAGAAATAGCGCAGTTGCGCCACTAGGTTTCTGCAGGCGAGCACCAGCGTAGCTGCGCCAGTGCCGAGGCTTGGGACATCGTAGCTGCGCCGCGTCTTGAGCCTAAGCAGTGAAGTCTGCTTAATTGTAGGACCTGACTAATGGAATTATGTTAGCTAAGCAAGCATGTTAATGATGTTAAGACATAATAGACACTACGATAACAGATTGTAAGGTGTTGTAATACAAAATGTGAATATTTGAAGTAACTATTTATATAAGTTATGTAATGAACCAAATGTGATGTTTTCAAAAGTTAAATATAAATGATAAAGTTTATCTTAGTTTATAGTGTGATTGTTGAATCGTTAAGGTGTTAACCAACGTGGTTAGGTGCTAGGTTAGGGTTATAGCCTAAATGATGGTTTAGACCCTAAAAGCTAATATTCATGCAACTGATTGTTGTTGCGATTTCAATGATATATATAGGGTAATTGGAGATTATTTTACACTTGTGTAGCTTACATACAAGGAAAGTTCCTAAACCTTAACTCTTTACATTGAGTAATCTTTTTAACTTCATTCTTTAATTAATGAATCTAAGTTCCTAAATTTTTATTGAGCAATACTATTGATTCTATTCTTATGTACGATTGAATAAGCTTTTGTAACATAAATCGTTACCTCGAGCAAGTTTTATTTTTCTAAACCTTGATATTATTATTCAAAGCAAATATTGTTCTAATACATCGATTCAAATGAGATTGTTCTAACTCTTTTGGATATAGCACTTTGCATGTTTATCATGTTTATTCAATTATATATAATGTTGATATCCGATCTTTGACCTTGATAACCTTGTTCAGTTATACATTCTTGTATTAAACCTTTATTGATGGAAACTGAATAGTGTTCTAAAATTCTAGAAACACTAATAAGCTAGTTCCAAAATAAACTTTCTTTAGTGAAGAAATTCTAAATTCAAATTGAGACAAACAACCTTAACCTAGGAGATTTTGTATGTGTAACGTTTAGATATTTGTGCACAATACATGGTACAAAGGGTTGATCCCCGTAAGTACGTTAAGAAGAGTCTGTATAGTCTAATGATTGTTAAGGTTAAGGTAATAATACCTAAATACCAGAGACATAGTTTGTGGTCCTAAGACCCTCAGACAATTAAAGTTTAAACTTGTTTTCTATTTTGATTCGTAGAACAAGTTCATTGTTGTTCAGCAATCGTTGTTCATTCTCTTGTTGTTATCTTTATTGCCTTATATATCAGTGAGCATTTGTTTGCTCACTCTTGCAATTAACACTACAACTAAAGTGGAGAAAATTGATGAGCCATCCACTAGCAAAGGAAATGGCAAACTGTCCAAGTGCTGAAGACTTATGGAAATTAATTTAAATATTTTATGTTATGAGACTTGTGTTATTTTATGATGTATTCCGCAAACTGATGTAATAAATTTAAGGTTAGATTACCTGGGATTATTTTGAGATGATGATGTAACCCTTTAATGGGAAAGATTATTGTTTAATTTATTTAAATTATGACTTTATCCTTTGATTATGGGTAGTTAGATGTAATGTTTTGGATAGTGAACACCGAATCATGTGGAAATGGATTACATGGATTTGGGGGTGTCACATCACCTACTTGCGCTTAACGTTTAAATTTGACTCCAAAGAAATTAGATTTTGAATTATCTGTTGAAACTCCGTTGGGAGAAACCTTCATCACATCCACTGTTTATAAATTTTATTTGATTCAAATCGACACTTTCACATTACCTGTTGATCACATCTCTTTGAAAATACTTACATTCGATGTGATTTTAGGGATTGATTGGTTAACTACTCATCATGCTAAAATTGATTATTTTAGTAAGGTTTTTAGTTTTCATATTCCTAACCAACCTATTATGCGAATTTAAGCAACCAAAACACTAAAGTCAATCACTGTCATATCAAGCCATAAATCCATTCGTTTATTAAAAAAATGGATGTCAAGCTTTCTTAGCTCATGTCACAGATTTAAACAAAAATACATCAGATTTGAATGATATTTCTATTGTTAATAAATTTCCTGACGTATTTCCTGAAGAACTTCCTGGCCTACCCCCAGAGCGTGAAATAAAATTTTGTATTGACCTTGAACTCAGTACAAACCCTATTTCTAAAACCCCATATCGAATGGCTCCTATTAAACTTCAGGAGTTAAAAATTAAACTGCAGGAACTTTTTGACATCCGTTTCATTTGTCCTAGTACGTCTCCTTGGGGTGCTACTATTTTATTCGTAAAGAAGAAAGATGGGAGTATGCGATTTTGCATTAATAATCGGGAGTTGAATCATGTCACCATAAAAAATAGGTACCCGTTACCTCGCATTGATGACCCGTTTGACCAGTTGCAAGGTGCTAAATTTTCGATCTTCGTTCCGGATATCATCACTTAAAGATTAAAACTAATGACATTCTAAAGACTACTTTTAGAACTCGGTACGGAAATTACAAATTCCTAGTCATGTCTTTTGGATTGACTAATGCTCCTGCTTCCTTCATGGATATAATGAACAGAGTACTCAAAGAATATTTGGATCATTTTGTGGTTATCTTTATTGATGGCATCCTCATATACTCCAAAAGTCGTGAAGATCATGAGCAACATTTGAGGCTGATACTCCAAAAGCTTCGTGAAAACAAGCTATATGCCAAGTTGAAGAAATATGAGTTCTGGCTTGAGGAAGTAACATTCCTTGGACACGTGATATCAAATCATAGAATATCACTTGATCCGGCGAAGATTGAAGTAATACAAAGTTGCGAGCAACCTAAGTTAGTAACCGAAGTACGTAGCTTTCTGGGCTTAGCTGGTTAGTATCGGAGATTCGTTGAAGGATTTTCTCGATTCGCCACTCCGTTAACTCGGCTGACTTGAAAAGATACAAAATTCAGTTGGAGGGAGGAATGTGAGAAGAGTTTTCAAGAACTCAAGAGAAGACTCATTTCAGCACCTGTTTTGACAATACAATCAGGTTCAGATGGATTTATCATCTACAACAATGCTTCAGGTAGAGGTTTAGGATGTGTTCTCATGTAACATGGGAAAGTCATAGCCTATGCCTCATGACAACTCAAAAAATATGAGAGGAATTAACTTACTCATGATCTAGAGTTGGCAGTAGTTGTTTTTGCGGTAAAGATCAGGAGACATTACCTGTATGGGGAGAAAGTGGAGATCTATTCAGATCATAAAAGCCTCAAATATTTCTTCACGCAAAAGGAACTCAACATGAGACAATGATGTTGGCTTGAGCTGTTTAAAGATTATGATTATACCATTCAATACCATCTTGGAAAAATGAACGTGGTAGCTAACACGTTGAGTAGAAGATCATATGCTGGTACGAGTGCGATATTGTCAACATAAAGGCCCATTTTATAAGACTTACAAAGGATGGAGATAAAGTTATAGACTTCAGGGACTCACGTGATGATGTCAAATATACGAGTAGAACCGACTTTAATCAATAAAGTTAAAGCTGCTCAAGGTATAGGCCCAGGGTTGATGTGTATGAATAAGAAAGTGCAAGAACGTGCTATTCTAGAAACAAGAATCGATGAAGAATGAATACTTTGAGTCAATTCAAGACTTTGTGTTCCTAACAACTTTGATTTGAAGTTTAAAATCATGATGGAGGCACATAACACACCATTTTCAATCCATCCTAGAAGTACCAAAATGTATCGTCATCTTCGACATATATTTTGGTGGAGCAATATGAAGAAGGAGATCGCAGAGTTTATCTTAAGGTTTTTAACTTGTCAATGTGTCAAGGCGGATCATCAAGTGCCAAAAGGTCCATTGTCACCACTTAAAATTCTAGAATGGAAGTGGGAGCACATTAACATGGATTTCGTTACTGGTCTTCCCAAGGTTTCTCAAGGCATAGATGCGATTTGGGTCATTGTCGATAGATTAACCAAGTCTGCTCATTTCTTACCTATACGAGAAACTTATTCACTAGAAAGTCTTGCTCATATATACATAAAAAAAAATTGTAAGACTGCATGGTATGCCAGTATCCATAGTTTCTGATCGAGACTCGAGATTCACTTTATAATTTTGGGTTAGTTTGCAGAAAGCTATGAGCATGGATTTATGATTCAGTTCTACATATCATCCTTAGATGAACGGACAGTCGGAGAGGACTATTGAAACTCTTGAAGATCTATTAAGACTCTGTGTCCTAGACTTCAAAAGAAGTTGGGACAAGTTTTTGCCATTAGTAAAATTCTCCTACAATAACAGTTATCAAAAAAGTATAGTCATGACTCCATTCGAGCGTTGTATGGATGAAAATGTCATTCTCCAGTATGCTGGAACGAGGTTGGTGAAGCAACGATATTGGGATCAGAATCGGTACGTATAACTACGAAAAAGATTTAAATGATCCGGCAACGTATACAAACCTCACAAGATCGACAAAAGAGTTATGCTGATCTTCGTCGAAGGGACGTGGAATTCAATGTTGGAGATCATGTGTTGTTACGTGTTGTTCCATGGAAAGGAGTTATGAGATTTATAAAGAGATAAAAGTTTAATCCTCGATTCATTGGTCCATTTGAAATCCTCGACCGAGTAGAAACTGTGGCTTATAGACTCGCCTTACCGCCAAGTATATCTTATGTTCATAATGTTTTTCACAAATCTATGTAACGTAAATATGTGGAAGGCCCGAACCACATTATTGAATTAGAACCAGATGAGATAGCGAAAGATGTAACGTATGAAGAGGTACCTGTTAAAATCTTGGATAAGAAGGAACATATTCTACGCTCAAAGGTTATACCTCAAGTTAAAGTTTTGTGGAAAAACCACGATATTGAGGAAATGACCTGGGAGTTAGAATCTGAAATGAAAACAAGGTATCTTCACCTCTTCGACATACCAGGTATGTACACCAATTTCAAGGATGAAATTTCATAAGAAGAGGAGGTTGTAAGACCCCAATTTTTTATGAATAAAGATTTAACTTTCACTAAATAATATTTTGAATAATACGGTGTGGATTTGATATAATATTATAGTTGTGGGTAATATTTAAAAATTTTGTAAAGTAAGTTGTCATAAAATATTCATTTGGTCGGGGAATATTTATTTTATCAGGGAATATTCGTACGACGACACAATCATTGGTGGACCCCACAACGAAATGACTGTCAGATATAGAAAGGGACATAAATAACCTTTTTATAAAAATAACGACAAGAATTTTACCGTTAAACTATTGAAATACCTGGTGATAAAAGTATAGTAATACGTGTGGTTGCACAGTAGCACACGGTATTACAAAATATCTCTGATTATTGATGATTACGTGAGAAGTCACTCAGTTTTATTCAATTATTACAATAGTAGTTGATGCATAATATCTCATATTATTGATTCAATTATTGTCACAGTATCATCTGCATAATATTTTATATTATTAAATCAATAATTGAGACAACACCGTTATTCATATTATTATTTGCATGATTGACAATGTCTAGAAAGTTCTATCGAGGAAAGGGTTTAGGTTATCTAATTGCCCGCCAATAAGGAGAAGTCCTTATCGGAAAGCCCCCTCTTTCTTGTGAATGATCTAGTTGTTAATATTGTGAGTAATAATATTAATGATGAATAATTGTTGAAAGATTAAAAATGTGTTTATTGAAGATAAGTGAATTGTGATAAATATTTATTCAATTTTTGATATAAATAAAGGAGTTTGTCATGAAGTATTTGTTATAAATTTGGCTTATTACATGGACCCCCACTTACTCATTTTTCAAAATTGTCGGTAGAAAGTTATTTCAGTTTTTGTTTTATTATTATTATAATAGTAATAAAACAAAAAACTTTTTATATAAACAGAATACTTTTATATTATATATAAAGTTATTCGTTTTATTAGATTAGAAATAGAATATATTATATTTTATATAAAGTTTTCGTTTTATTAGAATATTTTATTGCACAGTAATGAATAGTAAAATCAAAATTTTTCGACGGTGCACGCCTGTGAATCCCTTTACTGTGTGTCCGTGATTATTTTTCTAAATAGTATCCTACCATTCTCCTCTAAATAGGATGCTTAGTTTAGAAATGAAAATTTCACCAGAATCAGAGAATTCTTCTTCAATAATATTGAGCGTATTTCTTTTGAGTTTAAGGAAACTTTGAGTGTAGCAAATAGTATAAGTTTTTTTCAAGAATATCCCTGCTATACCAGTCAGAATTTCTCTCCTTTTAAGGTAAGGAATATTATTTTCGTTCAATATTCGTAAGAAATATTATTTTCTTCCATACTCTATAGTATGTAAGTAATAATATTTTGTTTCATATTCCTAAATCCACACTTATTTTGATAAGTATTGCTTCTATACTCCTTGAAATTAGTAGAATATCTTTGAATTTTGCACTTTATCTAATATCGTTTCACGGAAATATTTTTATGAACTTTCTTGTTAAATTTTAATCTTTTCATGCCGGGGTACTATTCATTCATACGATACTATTCATACGGTACTATTCATGGATACTATTCATATATATAGTATTATTCATGAGGTACTCTTCACAAAGTAATATTCATGAGATACTATTCACGAAGTATTATTCATGTGGTACTATTCACGACAAAAAAATTGGTTTCTTTTCTGCCCAAATTATTTTTGATACATGAATATCGTTCTTGAATTTTTCTTCAAAATTTGTTATTATGTTGACAATTTGGACATTCTTAAACTTTGGATAAATTAAATTATAAATCTTTAATATTTATCCGTGATCTTACTTGATTGATTCTTATATCATTGTTATCATCCTCATGCTTATATTGTGATGAAAGTTATCTTTGGCCCGTAGTGCATAGATAAACTATTGATTGGTATGATTATGACCATGAATTATGTATCGATATAACCATGACCTGCAATGTTACAGACAAATGATGTGGTAAAATTCCTCTTTGGCCCGTAGTGCATGTATGGACAGTTGTTTGTCATGATCATGACCACTAGTGATAATAATGAATATCCTTGGCCCGTAGTGCATGGATAATTCACGCATGTGATACTAACGAATATCCTTGGCCCGTAGTGCATGGCTAATTCGGTGATGTGGATTGTTTTTTGAATTATGTTGCAGAGATAAAATATTGATGATGAACTTTTAAATCATAGAAGATAGTAGACATCATGCTCACTTGACTTTTCTAATGGATTGCTTGTTTCTCTGTAGTTAAAATTGTTATCTATTGTATTCTATCAGTTTTTACATTGTTAAAGACTAAGGATAATTTATTCTACATTATCTTAGTCATAATATTTTTTACTAGGCAAGTTGAGCTCACCCTTTTCTTTCATTGTTCTCTTCAGGAAATGAGAATATAGCTGGGACTAGTTGGGAAATGGAGTGACGGTCCAAGATGGTTGCTATAGTAGTCCTCACTATTCTATAAAATAGTGTGAAAATAATTGTAATGGGGACTTTATTTGAGTTTGGATATTGTCTACGAGACTATATTTGTATTGAAACTCTATTGTGTTGTCGTATTTTGCACGACAGTTGTATAAATTAAGTTTGTATTTAAATTATGTACCATGTATTTGGCGACTCAGAATGGGTTGTATGGACCTATTTTGGGGGCGTCACACTTTGACTATCTCTGCTGTTTGCTTTACCAGTTCAAGTCCTAGTAACTGTCTCTTGCCAACTTCATCCTAGTAAAGTGGAGTTCTTCACTTTTTGTCATACAACGCTTCGTAAGGCGGCATGCCAATACTAGCGTGGTAACTAGTGTTGTAACCGAATTCAACGAGCAGTAAGTGATCATTCCAATTTCCCTTAAAATCTATGATGGACATTCTCAACATATCCTCCAATGTCTGAATCGTTCTTTCACTCTGCTTGTCTGTCTGAGGGTGATATGTTGTACTCATTCTCAACTGCGTCCCCATGCACTCATGTAGTCGCTTCCAGAAGTTCGATGTAAAGCGCGGATCCCTATCGAAAATAATTGACACCGAAACTCCGTGTCTAAAAAAAATCTCTTTCATATATAACCTTGCCAACTAGTCTAAGTTGAATCTAATTCTGATTGGAAGAAAGTGTGCGAATTTTGTCAACCGGTCAATGATAACCCATACTGCGTTATAGCCTTTCTGACTTGTCAAAAGGCCAATCATGAAATTCATCATAATATATTCCCATTTCCATTATGGGATCTATAACAGTTGTAACAACCCACTCGATCTCTGATGTTTTGCTTTCACTTTCTAACATGTCAGACACTTGGCAACATCTCGTTTCAAATTTTACCACCAGAAATGTTATCGAAGATCTTGGTACTACTAGGGTGAATTGAATATCATGAGCTATGAGCTTCGCTCAAAATGTCTTCCTTAATGTTTGGCACTGGCGGTACCCAAACTCTGCTCTCAAATCTTAGTATTCCCTCATTGTCTATCTTGAATCTCGGTTCAGTTCCTTCAGATATCTTCTTTTTCACCTTCTCTCATTCTTTATCCTGAAGTTGAGCCTCCTTAACTTTATCCAGCAAAGTTGTACCAGCTTGCATCTAGAACAGCCTCTCCTCAATCTCCACAAGATACTTCACTTCCAATTCCAACTTCTCCATCGCTAAAATTAACTCATCTTAAGTGGTCAACATCATCAATTTCTCCCGACCCTTTCTACTTAAGGCGTCGACAATCTCATTTTCTTTACTCGAATGGTATAAAATCTTGCAATCATAGTCCTTAATTAACTTCAACAACCTTCTCTGGCGCATATTTAAGTTCTTCTGTGTAAAAATATATTTTATACTTTTGTGGTCTGTATATAATTCACACTTCTCCCCATAGAGATAATGTCTCCAGATTTTCAAAGCGAATACCACCGCAGCTAAGTCAAAGTCATGGGTCGGATACTCCTTCTCATAGTCCTTCAATTATCGTGACGCATATGTAATGACCCTGCCGTTTTGCATAAGCACACAACCAAGTCCTTTATGCGATGCATCACTATAATTCACAAAATTTTCCGTGTCAGCCGGAAGAGATTACACAGGTACTGTACTCAACCTCTTCTTAAGTTCTTGAAAGCTTTCCTCACACTTCTCCATCCAGACGAATTTCACAACTTTCCTAGTCAAATTCATCAGCGGAGTCACAATTTTTGAAAAATCATGAATGAATCTTCTGTAATAACTTGTCAATCTAAGAAAACTTCTCACTTTTGATGACGTTTTTGACTAATTCCAGTTCATCACAGCTTTGACTTTGGAGGGATATACCGAAATTCTGTCCTTATCAATTATATGTCCAAGAAATTGTACTCGCTTAATCCAAAATTCACATTTCAAAAACATGGCATACAACTTCTCCCTTCTAAACGCCTCTAACACTACCTTCAAATGCTCTACATGTTCTTCCTTGGTTTTTGAGTATTCCAAAATGTCATCGATAAAAACCACCATGAATTTATCCAAAAATGGCTTAAATACTCTGTTCATTAGGTCCATAAATGCCGCAATAGCATTCGTTAGACCAAATGACATCACCAGAAATTTGTAGTGACCATATCGAGTCCTAAATACTATTTTCGAAACATTCTCTGGCCTCACCTTCAGCTGATGATAACCACTCCTTAAGTCTATCTTTGAGAAGTATCTTGCTCCCTTTAATTTATCAAATAGGTACTTTCAATTTAATTGAAAAGTATCTTTAAGTTCTCTGTAGTTGATTCAGAGCCGCATCGTCCCGTCCTTCTTTTTCACAAATAACACCGGCACTCCCCATGGCGATAAGCTCGGTTGAATGTATTTCTTGTCTAGTAACTCTTGCAGTTGTACCATCAATTCTTTCATCTCTATTGGAGCCATCTGCTACGGTGCCTTCGATATTGGAGCCATTCCTAGTGCCAAATCGTTCACAAACTCAACCTCTCTATCTGGCGAAAGTCCTGGTAGATCATTTGGAAATACGTCTACGAAGTCCCTTACTACTGATATCTCCTCTATCTTAAGGTTCTCTTTACGACTGTCGACTATGTAGGCTAAATATCCTACACAACCTTGTCTTAACAACATCATGGCCTTCATCATCGTCAGACAACTCACTTATCTAGGTGACTTGCTGCCATAAAACACAACCTTTGAAAGAGTCATAATGTTAATACATTTCTTCTGGCAATCAATTACATCCCCGTAATTGAATAACCAATCCATTCCCAGAAGGACATCAAATTCCCCAAGTCTGATAGGGATAAGATCTACATTCATAATGTTACCCTCAATACCCACCCTACAGTTCTTGTGTACGTACTTAACAAGGATCACTTCTCTATTAGCAATCTCTTGTTCATGGGGTATTCTAACTCGTCCTTAGGCAATTCCAAGTTCTTAGCAAAGTCATCAGATATAAATGAACAAGTAGCACATGAATTAAGTAATACATAAACATTAACTTTATTGATCGGAATTATACCTGACACCACATCGCGAGACTGCAGAGCATCCTGCACTGTCATGTTGAATGTCATGGCGGTCGGTCGGTTGGTTGCGATTTGTTTTGTGATAGTTAGAGCATTGCCACTGTTGTTTCCCTTGTTCCCTCCTATTTCTACCCCTCCAGATCCTTTATCGGGACAGTCCCTAGCCAAGTGGTCCTTCGACCCACATGTGAAGCATACGCCCTTCTTTGGGTTAGGGCAGTTAGGTGCTATGTGGCCTTCATTACCACAACTATAGCAAACTCTTTTCCATTTCATACAGACCTCCATGTGAGCTTTCTCACAGGTTAGACATGCTTCAATCCTCTTCTTCTTACCTCTATGCTGATTTCCAGTTGACGAGTTGTTAGTCCACCTCCTTTTCTGATTGTTACTTCCTCCCGTGTTGCTGCCACTGGCCTTGTTATTTCCTTCATTTTCACTCCTCTTCTTCTTCTGATCCTGATTGTACTTAGTCACCGCATCACTCCCACCTTCAGCGAGGATGGCCTTCTCTAATACTCTAGCAAAAGTGTTTAGCTGAAACATTGACACTTTACTATATAACTAGGGCTTCAGTCCTTGTTCAAACCTTCTTGCTTTCCTCTCATCCGTGCGTACTTGATATGTGGCGAACCTAGCCAACTCATTAAATTTTGCAGCATAGTCTGGTATGGACATATTGCCTTGCTTCAATTCCAGAAATTGTACGTCCATTTGGTTTTATGAGCTTGTCGGGAAATACATCTCGAAGAACGTCTCCTTGAACCTTTCCTAGGTGATCACACCTTCTCCTTCACGGATTGCTTGCCACCAAAAACTAGCTTTTGATTTCAGCACGAACGTTATGTAAGCGGTTGTCTGGTCTTCTCTGACTCTGGCAAGGTCAAAAACTTTTTCCATCTCCATAACCCAAATTTGAGCTTCTATCGGGTTCTTGGAGCTTTTAAACTCTGGCGATCTCACCGCCTTGAAATCCTTGAATGTTATATTTGGTAGAGCTTGAGGTTGATTGTTAATCGCTCCAGCCAATAAGTTCACCAACTGCTGAATGGGGTTAACATTGGCGTCGTTGTTATTGTTCTTCGACCCTTCTTGGGCCGATTGATGGTTTGATCTTCTTCTTGGCGGCATATTTCTGTTAAAATATAAGTTTATTAGGTCTTTATTTAATCCTTTAAATATTTAAGGGTTAGCTAAAATATTTAAACATAATAACTTAACACATTATCTCAAATAAACTCTGATATTTTATTTAAATCAAAAGTTTTAACATAATACGATAGCATCACTGCTATTTATATCAACTACCCCGAGATAAAGAATCTTCAGGATTAAATCATCATATTCTATTACTTATTTTTACACTGGAATTTACATCATTAAGTAACATAGATATTCACATAATTTGTACTATTCCTATCACGACATATTAAGACGTCGAATAACTTTTTTGCGCTCTTCTTCCATGATACGAAACATCGTCCTACGTTCCAGCATGTACCAAGGTAAGTTCTCGAACTGTATTGGATAGTACATTACTCGATCTTGAGCTTTGTTCACTGCAGTGTTGAATGCACAATCCATCTCTACCATTTTAACCTTCTTTAATTGTACTTCTTCCTCATCTACATCTGCTCGCTGGGAAGCCTCCTCATAAGCATCTCCAGCTCTAGCTCGCTTGGTGGACTCCTCTCTCAAATCGTCCTTCATCTTTGCAACCTCTGCCACCAGCTGCTCAATGTCACCCTCCAAGTGAACTAATTTCTACTCCACATTTCCAAGACGTGCATCAAGACTTTAGATTTCCTCATTCTTCTAACCTATAGTGGCCTGGCGTCTTTTTGCTAACTCCTCCAATTCTTGGACTCTATCCTGAAGCTCAATTTTACGGTCATACATCTCATCATACATCTGAGCTACAATAGAGTTCGGTGGGAACTCATCTTCGTCCTCTTCCTCCTCAGGGTCCTCCTCCGGATCCGTCTCAGATACATGCTCTTGAACCACAAAAATGATTAACGGAGATGGTTCTCTATGTACCAACTGCTCCCGAACAACATGGATGTCCCGGGGCTCCTCCTCTCTAAGTACTCGGGGTTCCTCCTCCCCACCTCAACTAGATCCTCCAACATCCGACATCCTGACAACATAGTTTTAGTTTTAGTTACTAATTGATACTTGCGAGCACATAAGTTTATCACATAAGCACATAAAGTCTTTTATTATCTTCAATGAATTAAGGAATTCATTTCTTAGAACTCGATAAGAGTTTACCACTATGTTCTCTATCTCCTATAAGGCTACTACCTAAGGTTTTCCCCCCACCTAAGGTTCGTAACCTACAGCTCTGATACCAACATGTTACACCCCCAAATTTGGGTGCTTCAATTCCCACGGGATTTAGTGTTCACTGTACAAACATCATAAGTCTATCTACCCATAATAAATGAAAACCATAAAATAGATAGAAATAAATCCTCTCTTTATGGAGTTATAACAACTGGATGTAAATACATCAATCTCAGGTCATACTAACCTTTAATCTCAAATGCGGAAGCGCAAACAAATAATATGTCTTACACAACATTAACATAAGTCCGAAACGTAAATATATCAAATAAACAACAAATCTTCATCACTTGTTGACCTTACCCTTACCTTTGCTAGAAGAAGGCTCGTCAGACCTTTAGTTCTTAACTGTAATGTTATTATTACGCAAGAGTGAGCATGATTGCCCACAAGTATAATAATATAACAATAATGTAATAACATGCGAGTGAATTAAAGACTTCTGAAATATGAAAAACTTTGCTTTTAAATCAAGATTGAATAACAAGAATCAAAAGAACTTCTGAGGGTCATAAGACCTTGACCTATGTCCTAGGTTGTCAAGTGTTTATACTTGAAACCTTTAACTGTCATAAGATTATGGACTCTACTTCTCGTACTTAGGGGGATCAGCCCTTAGTACTATACTATACACAATATCTTAATGCTAAAGCATAATTAATCCCCTATAACAAGGTTTTTCATCTCAGTTTGACATTAGAGTCATTACCAAAGGAAGTTTGGTTTGGATACGCTCAAAAATGGTTCTGGAATTTAGAACGTTCTTCAACTATGGACTAGTCGAATCAATAAGGGTTTGCTAGTCTTACAAGGTTCAACAATAAATGATATTCAATTTGAATAATAAAACTCAAGAGGTATACAATCGAATAAGTATTGTATACAGGAATCATGCTTTTTAAAAAAAGATAACATCTAATATGGAATCTTGAACTTGAACAATTAATAACAAGAACTTACTCGACATAGAATATAAGTCTAGGACTTGCTCAATCAAAGAATTTAGAATTTAAAGAAACTTATTCCATAAAAGTAAAGTTTTGAGTAAGGAAACTTACTCAATGTGAAGATGTAAGGTTTAAGAACTTGCCTCGTGCGTAGATTACACTTTTACTATTTACATTCCTCAATTTAATCCTACATACCATTTTCATTCACAATACTAGTTAATTATAACATAACTCGCATCATAAGTTCATTCTCTTTTGTCTAAACTCTGATTATGATTATACTAATCAAATCACAACATTAGTTTT
Source organism: Panax japonicus (assembly GCA_020205505.1). Classification (NCBI taxonomy): domain Eukaryota; kingdom Viridiplantae; phylum Streptophyta; class Magnoliopsida; order Apiales; family Araliaceae; genus Panax; species Panax japonicus. The sequence goes on along the minus strand of CM035095.1, from coordinate 53,411,810 downwards.
CACATATTATTAGACTTCACGAACGACGTGTTAACTACGTGTTTGATATATAATTTAAATACATAAGAACATCATTGATATGTTAAGGATCTGTTTTAACATCACATTACATGTTTAATACATGTTCATTTTTATTAGATTGGGTTTAAATTACATTTTCTAGACTTGAACAATTAAATAAATTTTCTGGGCAATTCTGGTAACCAGCGCTGCAGCGCCCTAAAATGAACTGGGAAGCGGTGCTGCATCGCGCCAAATATGCTTGAGGCCGAAGTTGCAGCACGGTGGCACTGCAGCGCGCATACAAGCCTACTAAGCGGCGATGCAACGTTGCTTAGCAGTTTTTGTTTCTGCAGTTCGTGAAGAACACAGAACAGGGCCAATTTTGGCCAAAATTTCACATAGATAATTAATACATTTTCACCCAACTATTCTAAACTTAACATAAACACTTAATGACCCTTATAACATGTTTTTAACACCTTAAGTCACATAAATAACATGATTTAAAGCTAAATTTTTTGATGTTCTTATGAAAAACTCCCCTTTTTAACATTCTTAACGAAATCAACTACGACGAACTCATTTTCAACCAAATCAGTACGTTTGAGTTTCATTCTTTTAGTTTTTACATGTATAAACGTAATCATTCATTAATTTACCGATTAATATGCGATTTAAACATAAATTTTTGTACTTATAAGGCATATTCATATATTTTTCTCTATAAAACTATAAAACTACAATTTGAACATGATTTCATGGATTAATTACTCTAAAACACATATAAATCATATATAATTTAACTATACATGTTAATAAACATATACAACATTATATATTTAACAATTAGCCATGAAAATTCAATTACAGAAAGTTAAAAGCCAATTTTCATAAAAAAAACTTTAATAACGTAATTAAAACTTGAGATTAAGGGATTACCCTTAATTTCTCTATTAAGATGATAGGAACTTCATTCTTGCTACTAGAATTTCCTTCCTCGACAATAATTTTCTCTCAAATCTCCCTCTTTTCTCTTTGAGTTTTCTCAGACTTGTAAAAATATGAATGAACAATGAACTGAAGACGTATTATTTAACCGGTGAGTCATGGGCAAGAGTTAAGCGCAACGGGGCCTTAACTGCTCCCATGTTCTTTAGGCCATGTTTGGGTTGGACATTAAATCTCCCTTTTAATTTATTTTAAGTAATTTATTAGTATATAGTTTATTTGTCACACTTTAATTAATCAAATAATATTATTTAAATTTAATTAAATTAAAGACGATATTACCCATTAAATCACATCATTACATAATTAAAATTCTCATTTATTAATTATGTCAAATCATTAAATCTCTAATTAATTATTAAATTAATTAGAATAACATTATGCTTATTAAATAATTCATTTAATCAAATAAGCTCAATTAAATATATACTTTGAATAATAAATTATCTATATTAATTTAATCAATGTAACATATATAATTAAATTAATCTACCATAAATTCATCAATTAATTATTTAACCCAATAATTAAATCATCGAAAAGATATTTATTTAATTCAATAAATATTCAAATTAAATTATAAAAATCTCATTCGTCACTGTAAAAGCCTTGTAGATGAAGGAACCAGTGTATGCCTGTGTGGGTTCCTATGCATGGACCTAGAGGAGTACCCTAGTCCGGCCTTCCCTGTTTGGCTGGGAATTTGAATTGGGCATTTGATTCCTTGTTGATTCTTTCCTAACCCTTATCTTGGTTGGAAACCCAAGGATATCATCTCTTAACTGCCCGACATTACCTCGGTGGAAACTCTGGGTTTCAGAGGTGGAGCCCCAATGGATTGATAGTGAGTGTTGCTCACCTCAAGGGCTTGAAAGCTGACATGCTTAACTTCTTCATTGAAACTGATGAGAGGTATATCACTTTGGATAGGATATTCTGGCTCAACATTGACAGTAACAAGATTACTGGTAATGATATACTTGAGTTATTGATGAAGAGTGGATGGGACGGCTCCAGCCATATGGATCCAAGGTCTTCCCAACAGTAAGTTATATCCTGTAGTAGTTTTGAACACTGGGAAGGATATGTAGAATGTATGTGGACCGATTTCCACTGGTAATTCAATCTCTCCGACATCATTTTGTCGAGATCCATTAAAGGCTTTGATGATTGTGTGACTGCTTTACATATAGTTAAGATTGATCTTTATTCTTTCCAATGTGGCATAGGGGAAGATGTTTTGGGATGATCCTCCATCTATTAGCGCTCCTCTGACCACAAATCCATAAGACATCACTGCTATGTTCAGTAGCTTGCAATAACCCGTCCCTTTGGGAGGTATGTCATCATCAGTGAAGGATATCTCATTACTGTTGAAGATGTGATCTATCAGATGATGAAATTTTTCTACATCCACTGTCTCTGGCAAGTGGGTTTCTTCCAATGTTTTCAAGAAAACCTTCTGGTGATTTTCTGAAGATAATACCAAGTCCATAATAGAGTTCTATTGAGGTGCTTCTTCCAAGCTTCACACCGCCTCGGCTTTATTATGCCCCATAGTACAGAGGAATTTTTTAATTTTCTCCTTGGGCACTTTCTCCTTAAATCTGATGACTGGTTTAATCACTCTTTGAGGGAGATATAGCGAATTTTCTTTGGCTACTGCAGCAGTTGTGTTTGATGTTGATCCTTTAACTTGTCCATAGTTCCATGGGATTTTCTTAAGGCTGATGATAGGATACTGTGGTCTGAATGGAAATATGAATAGTTTTGGTGCAACCACCTTCAAAGGGTTTTCAACTCCTTTGAGCTTGATCGGCTGAATTGTAAATGAGGTGGCAGCCATATCTCCCTCAGAGGTATAACTACTATAATTTCCTTCCATCTTTGTGATCCTAGAGGAAATGTATGTCCACTCTCAAGTGATACAATGTAATCGTCTGCCAATTGCATGTCACCGCTGTCAATCATATTTTGAATAAGATGGCGGCGTGCCCATCATTCCTCAGTGCTGTGACCGCAAGAATGAGAGTGGTATTGACATAATTTAGTAGTGTCAAATATTTTTGAGCGTGGGTTAACTGGAGGTAGTAGTGCAGTGATATTTCTTTCATTGTTCAGCATTTGCAATATTTCTTTCATCGGTTGGCCTAAATAGGTGAACTCCCTTTTGTTGGCAAAGTCCCGACGGGCTTGAGCTCTTGCTTTTCTGGCAAGCTTTTCCTCCAAGGTTTAAATTTCTTGGGTAAGTGGTGGAGTCTTTATGATAAGAGAAAGGAGTCTAGCATGCTCCTAACTGAACAACTACCGTGTGACTTTGTGTTGATGTATCACCAGTTTTGACAGTTGATTGACCTGTTCATCAAGAGATTTTAACTCTCGTTCCATCATGAACTGGAACTCTGAATAATCCCACTTGTCGGCATTATCCTTGCTGGTTTGGGAAGAACCACCAATGTATTTGAGGTGCTTAGAGATCTCTCCACTGCCCCTATTGATCATGTTAACATCCTTTTCCTTGTGTTGAGGGAGAGGGTTATCTTGTACGTGTGGTTACTCGGACTTGGTCACCACGATCTCACCATTGTCTATTAAATCCTGTATCTTATGCTTGAGGGCCCAACAATCCTGAGTGTTATGGCCTGGAGCTCCAGAATGGTAAGCATACTTCTTGCTTATATTGAATCCATTTCCATTTAGATTGGCTGGTGGAAAGAGATGGGTAATTTTCTTCTGAGTTTTCAGAAGTTTAAAAATGTTTTCGAGTAAGTCCCCTAAGGGTGTGAACACTCTGGAACATCTGAATTCTCCAGTCTTTGGCAAGGGAGGATTTGAGGACTGTGCTTGAAAAGAGGAGTAGTTTCTCCTTTGAATAGGCAGATTGTGATTACCTTTTTTGTGTTTGCCCTTGTAGTATCAAAGAAACATCCTTTTTTTCTTCTTATGGACCCTCCGGTGGTTGTTCCCATAACATCCAGATTGGATATGTTCAGCTACGACTTTTATTGCAGCGAGCTCTTGAATCTTCCCAGACTTTAATCCCATTTCTTCCATTTCTCGGTGCTTGATCATTTCTGAGAATGGCTTTCCTATTCCATCTAAGTCCTTCTCATAAAATGGAGTTTCTTAAATATCTATGAAGGTCATCACCATTTTAGAATCTGTCATGGATGGGATAACTTGAGCAACCAAATGCCTCTCCATCTTTGGGCATATTCTCTAAATGACTAATTGACTTGCTTCTTAACTTTGGTAATTTGATACCTGTCTGGAGCCATCTGAGTTTAAAAGCTATATTGATTGAGGAAAACATGGGCTAACTCCTCCCAAGTGTGAATATTGGAGTTATCCAATATTGTGTACAATGCTCTGGCTTCTCCAGTCAGACTTTTCTGAAATAGCTGCATTCTCAACTTTTTATTCTCAGCATAGAATCCGAGCTCTCCAATGAATACTTTTAAGTGGGTGTAAGGATCTCCTAATCCATCATATTTCTCAAAATTGGGAGTCTTGAATTTCTCCAGATAATGAACCCCGGGGAAGATGCAAAGGTTTGAATAGGAAACACTCTCGTGTGTTCCAATCCCTTTGATGGACCGAATGGTCTCTTCCATTTATAGAACCATCTTTTGAATATCACCGGTGTTTTGATCTTCTTTAAGATGGGTGATTTCATGGGTTTTGTTGGACTTTTCATTATGAGACTCAAGTGTAAGGACTTCTCTGTTGGGACCCTGGATTCCTCCATGTGCAGAGGCTTCTATTTTCATGGGTATTTATGGACCCTGAGTTGATTTGTTTAGTTCTTTTAGGAGAACAACCAACTCTGTTATTTTATTACTTAATCCTTCGAACTCCTCGCTAGAGAAAGGAGTAGGATTAGGTTGAGCACTTGTAGCCATGTCTGACTATGGGCTAACTGCCTTTTTGGACTTTGAATGGGTAACGAGATAAATCATTTCCCTACAAAAAGACTTATATAGTTTAGTTTGAGGAAACGTGGAAATGTTAAATGCTATGTAATGTGTCCATTTTTTAGGAGTATTATCCTACAAAACGGATGTCAGCTATTTTGATGACATGATAGCATGGCAGGTCTTGATATGCATGTTCACATATTCCTTTATATTTTCCATTACATTGAGATTGACATGGAAATAAAATTACAAGTAATTAAAATGGGAAGGTAAGAAGAGACTTCCCTCCTCATTTGGTTTATTAGAGGCTGACCTATCTTAGGCTACTCTAGTGGCTTTTCCGCATGAAAGTCGCCAGATCATCACAATTTACTTGATGGGAAGTTAATCCAATCTTTCAACTAGAGCGAATCTGGGTGGTGTCTTTCTTGAGCATCATGGAATTAGTCTCCCGACGAGTCCAGTAATCAAACACCGACGTGATAGCCTCTTGGTGGAGGGACCACACAACATACATTCACATACATCGCATCTCACCGTATGGAAATGATGAAATATACGAAGCACTAATATCATATGCAAATATGGTGCGAAGCACTAAGTGCAGTAAATAAAGCTTTAGTATACATCTATTCAATGTAAATGCAGTATTAACACATAACTAGATAATTTTTTTTAAAAGCTTGAATAGCGACTTAAGCCCTCTTACTGGAGTCCCCAGCAGAGTCGCCACTTGTTGACGTCAGGATTTTTATCTGTCCCTTTCTTTTCTTGTCTTTTAGTGTTCTCATTTTAGGTGAGATTTGTTTGAAAAAGGAAGTTTGAAAAATTTTGACATGTATATGTGGACGATTTGACTATAAGAGTCTTCGGTTGGTTATTTTTAAATGGTTGCACCAACTCAACCTAGAAAAGGTTCACTTCCACCTTTGTAATCTCACTATCACTGAGACTTGTTCTGTTTATCTCTGGTGGAACTCGTAGAGTCAACAATATAGCATTCTAGAAACTCAACAATTCTGCAACTTCAGCAACTATTGATCTTTGAAGCTCTGGCTGATATATACTCATTCTCAATATTTTTGTTCGAATATAGCCGTTGAAAGTAGTTTGAATTGCCTCGCAGATCTCGAGTTATTTGGTGTAGACTACAGATGTGACATGACATCCCCTTTTTCATCTTTCTGACACTGCAGTCTACTGTTTCAATTGCCCCATCGGAGATGTCACTTTGATGCCTCGGGCAGGTAGTCAACTTTATTTCTCCCTTCTGATTTCTCGATTAGAACATCAGAGATTGTCCTTTTTCATCGATACTCTCATTAAGCTATATTTGAATATCACTTTTCAGATTGAACCGTTGTCAATGCTTCAATCTTCAGGTGACCAAAATCTACGATTCTGATGCATATCTTCTTAGACCTGATCGTAATGTCATATTGAATGTTTCTCATTGACCGGTTGAGAAAAAACTACTATTCAGACAAGTGTTCATTAGATCCTCAATGTAGAACACCTCTTCCTTATCTTGTGCAGTGCTTTAATTCTTTTGTTTGCTTCGACTGATCTCAGACATTGATAGCTTGTTCCTTATTATGGCCTTTTCTGAATAGAAAGACACTTCAAATTTGTGGCATGCCAAGCTCGCTTTCTCCTTGTGATCTCCCATTCACTTATCATCAATGGATTGACCCATACTTAATCACTTTAGCCTTGTTCTTCAGAAGCCGAACAATATCTCTATGAACCCTTCATCAATTCCTTCTATGCTTAGCAAACACTATGATCCTGGTTGACCATAAGATCATTGTCTTCTGTTCATTTGACAGCTACTGCACTTGCTGACTTTCCTTAGTCAATTTCTTTGACTGAAGTCTTCTTCTGATTAACTTGTGGAACATATCATCTTAAATGGCTTCACAACTCAATCTGTATGTTGATCGGGTTGGTGCTTAGATATCATACAATTCGTTGAGTGCTCTCTATTTTCCCTTAGATGGAATGTATCTTTGCAGCTCAGACCAGAGGCTTCATTATGTTGGATATTCTGTGAGTGCTCATTTATTGAGAATCATGTTTGCTCTACAATTCTTTCTTGGCATTGTGAGCACATCTGTTGAAGCCTTAGTTCTGCACTCTACGATTTTGCCTTGGGTAGTGCAAACACTACGACTCTAAGATCAGATCTTGACACTCTACGATTTCTGTCTTTATGCTCGTTATATTCATCTAATCTTACTCAATTACGATCTATATCTCTCAATTAATCAGTAGACTCTACGACTCCAAGTGTAGTCTACGATTCTTGAATTGGCTTTGGCAGATGCTCGGTTGGCTCGTAGACAGACTGTCTCTATGATTCTGAACCTGACATCCTCAGCAGACTATGGCTCCGATGATGTTCTTCTCGACACACTACGATCCTTCCTCGTATCTCCTGGCAGTCTATGAACTTTGAATACTACTATCTTGCAGACTACAATTCTGCCTTAATAGCTCTCGAGTTTTCCTTGACTCTCCTGGCAGACTAAGATTTTTGGTGCAGTGCTCGACGATCAGACAAGCCTATCTATTACATTATAAGATCAACCTAACAAGCTTGATCTTTCTATATTTATAGTCCTTGTACATCATTTCTTTTTAAGGACTTTACAAAGCTGTTTTACTTATGTAGGATCAACCTAACATGTTTGATCAATTCATTCTAAGTCCTTGTACATATGTTCCTATTATCTATCAAAGGGATTTACAAATTTTCTTAATGCAAGCATACTTGCATATTCATTCATTTATATCATAATCAAATCTTACATAAATAGGAATATCATTCACATGCTTATTCCTAACAATCTCCCCCTATTTAATTATGATAAAAATAATAAATGCACATGCATGATATGAATGAATCTTATATACAGTGAACAACTATATTTCTAAAACAGATAATCATGAATGTCATTGATAATAACATGGAATTGCATAAACTATAACAGTTTACATCCTAGATCTAGAACATACCTAACTAGTTAGAGATGTACTTCTTTGGCTCCATTTGTCTTCCAGGATGTCAGTTGATCAACTATTTATTTGCTTGATCTTTTTGCTACTGCTACCCTTTAGATAGTGACTCCATTTATTTTCTCTGCTCCTTCTCAGATTCATGGTCTTCTTTTTTTTCTGGGTCCCCCTTAAACTTTGGATTCACGGGATCATCATCCTTTGGCTCCCCCTCAGATGATGACACTTCTTCTGCATCTGCTGCTACTGTCTTCTTCTTCTCCCTCTTTTCTGACTTTATTCTTTTCACCTTACTCCTCCTTGAGTGCCTTTTTTCATCCTCTTTTTCTCCCTCTTTTTGTCATTAATCACGGGTGAAAGCTACTCCACCTTTGACATAAGTTGCTCCATCAAGTAAGATGAGTTACCAACCTCCATCTTAAGTTCTTGTTGGCTCAGCTCTAGCTGTAGGGAAAGAGACTGATTCAAATTGTCAATCTTGTCAGAGAGGGATTGGATTTTCTCTTCATTAGTCTTCTATGCTCGTAGAGCTTCTACCTTCTGATCATTTAGAGCCTTCAGATAGATTTGATCTCTCTTTTGGATTATGAGAGATATATCAGACATAGTGGCTTATAGTCTGTCTTCAACTGCATTGCCTCCTTTGGTCAACATCTTTGTATCTTTAGTGATTATGGACATCTTCTTGACAAACTCATCAGTATTCCTCAGTAACTCCCGCTCCATAGAAGTTTGACAAACTCATCTGTTGAACATCAGACTGGACTCCACAATTTTCAGTTTTGGACAGATTTTTGAAAGCATTGAGAATCTGATAAATCGTTAAGTGCCAATCACTGTTTGGGGATGAAGGAATATTAGACAACTGTATTTGATCAGAGGGAAGATTCTTAATCTAAACTTGAACATCTTCAATGGTAGAGTGAAGAGACTCTATGATCATCTCCTTGGGCATGATCCTTCTGCCATCAGACCCCACTCTACAATCATAGGGAATGTAGTGGTTTTCAGAATGTCGATAGATTTTTTAGTGAGGCTGTTCATTGATCATCCTGGTTGCAAACTCCTGTACTCTTGGAAAGTTTTGAGATACCAACTCCAAGTTCGGAAATGTTGAGCAACACCAGCTGAAGTAGCTCTCATCTTTATCAGTATGAACTTTTAACCAAGTCATCCACGGAAAGAACCATCTCATCAAAAGATCTTCAGAATTATAAAGTATTGTTATGCAATCTAACTCCATATTTTTCCAATTTTTAAGCACCTCATCTGTAGTTATTCTTACAACTTTGAGTTGTTCATTCCCATGACTTATCCATCTTGTTGCTGGTTCAGCTAGTGGTTCATCTAACACTTCCACCACTATTCTTCTGCTAATTCTTGCTCGAGAGAGAACATGATAGTCTGCTGGTTCCTCTGATTCTTAATTTGCAGAACTCGAATCTTTCTCCATTTTTTCACCTTCTGAGCTTGTATCATGATTACTTCTTTTATCTGATTCATCAGAGAATTATTCATACTGGTTTTCATCATTAGTGCCTTCTTCAACATCTTCTCCCTCGGAGTCAGGCTCATCATCACTAACTTCAATGATTGCAGTAGAGTGTTCATCTTGCTTCCTTGCGATAGATTTAGCCAGCAGTCTGTTGCACTTTCTTCTCCTTGGAGGTTCAGCTATAGGAGAGACATACATTTCTTCTTCTTCAGAATGTGAAGCATCTGAATAATCAAATAAGATTCCTTAATATTTATCATCAGTAGGGGCAGGTCCTTCTTTTTTAGACTCAGCATCTTTGGAGCTTGTTGGAGCATTTATAATAGGAGATGCTATTGTGTCAACTTGCAACCGTTCTTCATCATCAGAATGGATTCTCTGAGAGTTAGCCATAGGGCTTGCATATTCTTCTTCACCATCGGAGTTGGCTATTTCTTTTATAGACTTAGCTTTTTCTTCATTTTTGGACTTGTTCTTTGAAGGTTCAATCTTAGAACTTTCAGTTTCCTTCCCATCTTCTGACTCTACGTCCTCTTCTTTGTTGGATGGACTTTCTTGGGGAACTATAACTGATTTCTTCATCACCTTTGCTTTCTTGTTGGGTGGCTCTTGGAGTAGTATGTTACTCCTCCTTCTTTTTTGGGTATCCGCAGTTGATGCTGGTTCTTCTCCTGCTCCTCGTTTCTTCTTGTCAGTGGAGAAATGGCTTGATGGAGCCTCTGTATTCTTCACATTCTTAGACTTCTTCTCTGCTGGTGTGGCATCAACTGATGCAGAGTCATAAGATTGAGAGCTTTCCACTTCTTGTGCTTTCCTCCTTTTGACAGAGACCTTGCTGGTGCTCCCAGTTGTTATTAGTCTTTTGTTCTCCTTGGGATTTTTCTTCCAGTTTATAAACAGCTGTGGAGACATTACTTTATGAACATTAAGAATTTCTCCCTCATCATCCTTAATTTTATTCTTTAACTTTTTCTTCAAGATGATACTTAAAAATCTTCCATAAAAAAACCTTTATGAGTGGTTTTTGAGTTAACCTTTTCTTTTCTTTCTTATCCAGCCATTTAGACATTTGATCATTCAGGATAGCTCCAAAGTTAATGTGTTCCTTCAGGACTATAACAGACATAATCTTCAGTTATTGGTCAATCATAGTATTATGTGCAGTGTCTTTGCATAAGATACATTTACCCACTTTTTCAGTAAGGAACTCGAATTCTTCAGGAAACTCATTTTTCTTCATATCCTTTAGACTAGGGTTTCTTTTGTACTGCATAATCTTCTTAGCTTTTTCAGTGTTGATCTCTTTCAGGTTTTTCAGATCTTGGTTAGGAAGGCCTAAGCATTGATTGATGTCAAAAGAGTTTAGGTTCAGAATCTGACATTTGACCTTGGTAGAGAGGGTTTCAGAGTTTATGGATGCATTTGAGTGAAACTCTTTAACTAGTTCAACATATATTCGTGTGTTTGCCTCAAGACATTCTGAGAATCCAGCCTTCTTCACAAGTTTAAGAATATCTCTAAACTTCTTCTTAGATTTCTCAAATGTCTTGGTTCCGAACTGAATGCCAATGATTACAAGCTAATCTGCCATTTGAAGAGTTCGAAGGATATGGGTATTTGTTTTTAGGAGAGTTTATGAAAGATAGTTGAGTGTGATTTGGGCAAGGCTTAGGAGGGTTGATTGATTTCGGTTGTGAAGAGGATTCTAGGGTATGAAAAAGAGAGGGAGAGAGGTTTGATAGCTTTTGATAACTATTTAGAGATTTTAAATTTGTCTCTATGATAGTTTCTTCTGACTCTGCATAAGCTGTGATCTGTCAGCTAGTCATTGGTTGCACGATGCCCAGTAAGAAACCATAACGCCCCATAAACTTTTCGGTTTCATATTTCTTTTGAGAAAATAGGCATTACTGATGTGGATTGACCGTTGACCTTTTCAGTACGTATAGTAGCTTGATGAGGTAGCTCGTGGACTCTATGGTTTTCTTTGTTGACTTAAAGATCGTCTTCTGAGGGAGGCTTCAGTAGATGATTTGACACTGATCCTCATCTTGAGGTTGTATGGCTTAACCACTGATGTACCCCAAGATAGTTTGGGCACTAAAGTTCCGAGGTAAGTTTGCAAGATGTCTTTCTAAACTGTATTCGTACTTATCTCCACACAATCTGAGTAGTTGAGCATGTGTCTAGTTCTTCTAGGCACCATATGAGCCAGTGTATCCTCTGGGAAGATTGTGATCGTCGAGCCTACTTTACGATCATTGAGGTTGCACTACGATCGTTGAGTTTACTTCAGAATCTACTCCACGATCGTTGTCTCTCTTGGTCCTTGAGATGAACTAGACTAAGCATTCCTTCTGGGTTAAGGTAGCTCAGGAAGGGCCAACCTCTTAGAGTGAACTAAGGGTTAGGTTTATCCCTGAGGCGCTTTCCAGATGAAAAACTTTTGAAGTGATTTGCACTGATATCTCTTTTGATCTTTTCTGCTGGGGAGTTCTTCAACCAACTCTAGACATTTCCATTGGCTATAATCGTGGTGTCTTTCTGCTCTCACACTGTGATTTAATGGTTGGTCGTAGTCACTCCACGATTTTGAGTTGGGTGATAGACAGGGTTATCAGTAGTACATTTTTGAGACGTTCCTACTAACTATAGATCTTCAATTGGTTCGTCAGCCACAATGTTTTGGGACTCTGTAACTGGTATATTTCGTCATAGTATTTTTATTATATTTTTAGTGCTACTGTCTTTTAATAGATCACTGCTCCCCCATGGTTGATACTGTCTTCTTAGAGAGGTATGAGTTCTTCTTCTTCATGTGCATCAGATGGAAGCCTTGCATATCTTCTTCTGACTGAAGTCATTACAATCGTTTAATCTCCTTGAATTATAGAGGTGGATATCTTCAGGACTGATTGCTCTACGATATTTTGACAGAACTCCGAACGTAGTCTCCCTTGTCAGTTTGAGCTTGTGAAGTTCTGCTTCTATGGTGAGTTCCTTTAGGGTTCTTCTCAGCTGATATGCTTTGGATGATTGAGAATATAAGATCTTTTTTCATCCTAGGTTGAATGGTCTGCTTCTATATAGAGATCTGCACCCATGTGATCTTCATTCATATTAGCTTAGTAAATCTTCAAGGGCAGGCTTTGACAAATAAGAATTTTATTAGAATCATTTCTGAATTATCTTATGCCTTCTGCTGGTTGAATCATATTGACTGAAGTCTTTTGCTTCAACATTTCTTAGTGTGGTATCCAATTTGAATTATCATCATATTGATCACTAAGAATCATATTCATGCATGTATCCAATTTTGATATTATATTTTGAGTAGCATGATGATGAGTGTGTGTAAGATTAATCATTTTAATAAAACACTCTTTTCCTTTGATGGTTTCATCGTTTACTTGGTTATGTTCACAAAGTTTAAATGTGACGCCCCCAAAATAGGTATACATCACCCATTCCGAGTCGCCAAATACATGATATAGAAAATAACTACAACTTTATTATTACATTTGTCGTGCAAAATACGACAACACATACTGTGAGTTTAAATACAAATATTATCTTCTAGACAATATCCGCACTCAAATAAAGTCCTCATTACAATTATTGATGCACTATTTTACAAAAATAGTGAGGATTGCTAAAACAACTGTCTACGACAATCATTCTATACCCCGACTGATTATTGCTATGTTCTCATTTCCTGAGAAGAAAAATTGAACAAAAAAGAAAAGGGTGAGCTTAACTAGTCCAGTAAAGAATATTATGACTAAGATAATATACAACAAATTATCCTTAGTCTTCAACAGGGAAAATCTGATAGAATATAGTAGACAACAAGTTTTAGATCAACAACTGCAGCGGAAACAACAATTCATTAGAAGAGTTAAGTAGAGAATGAAATCTACTATCATCTATGAATTTAAAAGTCCATCATCAATATTTTATCCCTGTAACATCAATCAATATACATCTTGCATCAAATATTCATCTTTGCACTACGGGCCAAAGATATTCATTTGTATCACTAGTTGGTCATGTTCATCTCAACACCTGTTCATCTTTGCACTATGGGCCAAAGATATTCATCAGGTAACCATTCATCTTTGCACTACAGGCCAAAGATATTCATCAAGTATCACCATTAAAGACTGAGGATGATGAAAATTATTTAGAGAACGAATCCAGTAAAACAGAAGGACAAATATTAGGGATTCATATTTCAGTTTATCCAAATTCAATAATACTCCATAATAACCAATTGTGAAGTAGAATTCAAAAATAAAGATCAAAACATGGATACAATCAAAGATAGTAACCATAAAAGACATCTGGGATGAAAAAGAGAAAAAAATTCATTTTTTGGTGACTAGTGCCGTATACGTGAATAGTGTCGTATACATGAATAGTAACCCCAACACAAAAAGGTAGAAATTCTCTAATAAAATTTATATCAATATTTTAGCATAATGATATTGAAGAAAATAATATCATTTATGAAAAAAATAACATCCCTTACCTCAAAATAACATTATTTCTGATCGGAATATCGGATGTAAAGCCGAAGGAAACTTGCACTGAATAGTAACTCTCAAAGTATCTAAATACTCACAAAAATACGCTCGACAATATAGAGAGAGAAAACTTATGTTTCTGGTGTGATTTTCAATTCTAACTTAAACGCCTATTTATAGGAAAATGCAAGAACGCCAAAGGAGACTAAATTAATAAAATATTAATTTTCCTTTTCTCATCTTCGACGGACACTTTGTTAAAAAATCTAGCATGCCATTTTTGGAAAAAAAATAGCAGCCCACATGTTTTTAAAAAACAAAAGTGGGTCCCACCCAATTTTTAATAAAAATATTTTAATTTCCGAAATTTTAATAATTTTTAATTAATAACCCTTTTATCAGAAAAATACGAATTTTATGTCTATTCCATACGAAATCGAATTCTCTACAACTTTACAGAAGAAAGTTTTTCCAAATTCCAAACAGAAAATGTCTGAAATCCACACACAGATGATTTTTAATACCTTCATTCCGATAAAATACTGATAAAACACCTTAACTTAATTCCTTCAATTATATCCACATAAAATAAATATTTCTTTATCATTTAAATCAATAAATAATTATTCACAAATAATATTACAGAATCACAATAATGACAACTAGGCCGTTCCCAGGAAAGAGGGGGCTTTTCGATAAGGATTTCTCCTTACTGGTGCGCAATTAGGTGACCAAACCTCTCCTTGACCGAACTTTTTAGACAATACCAATAATGCTATCTAATAATATTATTCAAATAATATGAATTATTGATCTGATAATGGGAAATACTGTGAAGTGACAATTATTGAAACAATAATAATATAAAATATCAACGCAACAATTATTGAATCAATAAAATAAAATATTGAACAGTAATTATTGTAATAATTATTGAGTAGTGCATTCTTACGTAAGAATCAATAATTCAAAAATATTGTGCAATACCGTGTGCCACTGTGTAACCACGCGTATTACTATATTTTAATTACCTGGTATTTCAACAGTGTTAACGGTAATAACTACGTTGTTATTTATAAAAACTCAAACTTGTCATTTTCTTCATCTGACAGTTATTCCATTATGGGGCCCACAAATGGCTGCGCCGTTGTACGAATATTCCCCGACAACAAGAATATTCCACGACCAAACGAATTTTCTCCCACAACAATGAATATTTTATAACCACTTGCTTAATTTGTAAAATTTGTACATTTACCCATAACCAAAGTATTATATCAAATTATCACCTTATTATTTCAAGATAATAAATAGAGGAAATTCAATTTTATTTATAATAAGTTGGGGTCTTACAACCTCCCCTCCTTATGAAATTTTATCCTCGAAATTGACGTACGTACCCGGTGTTTCAAAAAGGTGAGGGTACTTCTCTTTCATTTCAAATTTCAACTCCCAGGTCATTTCTTCAATAGCATGGTTTCTCTACAAAACCTTGACTTGTTGTATAACCTTTATTCGTAGGACATGCTCTTTCCTATCCAATATCTTGTCGGGTACCTCCTCGTACGTTAAATCTTCGGCTATCTCGTCTGGTTCTAACACAATTGTGATACCCCAAATTTTATGAATAAAGATTTAAATTTCTCGAAATATTTTTTTAATATTATGGTGTGGATTTGATATAATGTTATAGTTGTGGGTAATATTTATAAATTTTGCAAAGTATGCAAGTTGTTATATAATATTCGATTGGTTAAGGAATATTTGTTTTAACAGGAAATATTCGTACGACGGCACAATCATTAGTTGATCCCACAACGGAAGTATTGTTGTAGTTAGAAAACGAGAGAATTATCTTTTTATAAAAATAACGGCGAAAGTGTTAAAGTTAAAACTGTTGAACTACTCGGTAGTAAAAGTACAGTAATACGCGTGGTTGCATAGTAGCACACTGTATTGATTATTGATGTTTACGTAAGAAGTCACTTAGTTACACTCAATTATTGCTATAGTAATTGCTGCATCATATCTCTCATATTATTGATTCAATTATTGTCACAGTATCATCTGCATAATATATATTACTAAATCAATAATTGAGACGACAAAGTTATTCATATTATTATTTGTAATATTGACAATGTCTAGAAGTTTTGTTAAGGATAGGTTTGGTCACCTAATTGCGCTCTAATAAGGAGAAATCCTATTGAAATACTGTAATATTTTGAGCACCAAAATGTGCAATTATCGAAATTATATTTTCTTATAAATAGAAGCTCATTCCTTCATTATTTCTTACCAATTCACTAAAGCTATAGAGCAATTATTATAGAGAGAAAGAAGAAGAGAAGTTTGCTACCTCACTATTCCAGTATCCAGTTTTCTTCTGTGGTAAGGGGTATTATTCTATCGTATTCATGAAGAGAGTTATTTTCTTTCAATACTCGTAAGGGTTGTTATTCCATTCTTTATTATTATGTTGGAATAACCTGTCTATGCAAAGTACCGTATACATAGTGAAATTCTTCTGTTATTCCATTCTTAATTATTCTATTAGAATAACCTGTCTGTGCGGTCTATCGCATGCCTGGTGAATTCTGTTGTTATTCCATTCTTTATTATTCTGTTGGAATAACCTGTATATGCGGTCTATCGCATGCATGGTGAATTCTATTGTTATTCCATTCTTTATTATTCTGTTAGAATATCTTGTCTGTGCGGATTATGCATGACCTGACTCCATTCTTTATTATTTTGTTGGAATATCCTGTCTGTGCGAATTACGCATGACCTGGTTCCATTCTTTATTAGTCTGTTGGAATATCCTGTCTATGCATATTACGCATGACCTGGTTCTATTCTTTATTATTCTGTTGGGAATAACCTGTTTGTGCGGTCTACCGCATGCCTGGTGAATTCTTCTGTTGTTCCATTCTTTATTATTCTGTTTGAATAATCTGTCTATGCGGATTACCACATGCATGGTAAATGATCCTTCGTATTCATTCTTTATTAAATTGTGTAAATGATCTGTCTATGTGGGATACCACATGGCGGGTGAAAATCCATTTGCAGTGTCATATATTTTATTATACTCGTATGAGATATCAATTCTTTTGTACTCGTCATGGAATATCATTTTCTTTGGTATTTTTTATGAGTTACTATTCACAGGTTACTATTTACCCAGTTACTATTTACTCTAGTATTATTCACACGGGTATTCGGGGTACTTTTCGTGTCAAAGTTCTATTCACGAGATACTATTTAAGGGTTACTATTCACCCAATTACTATTTACTCTAGTATCATTAACTTGGGAATTCGATACACTTTTCTTGTTTGGGTACTATTCATGAGGTACTATTCCTGAAGTACTATTCAGGGGGTACTATTCAACCGAAAAATATATTTCTTTTCTGTCCAAATTATTTTTGGTACATGAATATTATTCTTGAATTTTACTCTACAAAGCAGTATCATGTTGATAATTTGGACGTTATTAATTTCTGGATAAATTAAATTATAAATCTTTAAAATTTATCCTTGAACTTGTTTTATTGAATTATTATGTCATTATCATCATCCTCATGCTTATATTGTGATTAAAGTCATCTTTAGCTTACGTGCATAGATGGACTGGTATAGTTATGACTAGGGATTATTCGGTATAATCATGATCGTAATGTGATGAATGATGTGGTAAAAGTCCTCATTGGCCTGTAGTTCATTGATGGACAGTTGTTGGTATGATTATGACCAGAGATTATTCGGTATAATCATAACCATTGATGATTACATGAATATCCTTGGTCGTGGTGCATGTATGATTCGATTTTATTTATTAAGCCGAGTCTCAACGATAAAGTTGATGAAAAACTTTTTAAATCATAGAAGATAGTAGATTTTATGCTCTACTTGACTCTTCTAATGGATTGCTTATTCCGCAGCAGTTGTTGATCTAAAACGTGTTTTCTATTGTATTCTATCAGTTGTTATACTGTTGAAGGCTAAGGATAATTTATTTTGCATTATTTTAGTCATAATATTTCTTACTGGGCTAGTTGAACTCACCCTTTCTTTCATTGTTCTCTTTAGGATATGAAAATATAGTTGGAACGAAGTCGGGGAATGGAGTGATTGTCCAGGATAAATGGTTTTAGTAGTCCACGTTATTCTACGGAATAATGTGATAATAATTGTAATGAGGACACCAATGAGTGTGGATATTGTCTAGATGACAATATTCTTGTTTAAACTCTCAGCTATGTTTTGTCGTATTTTACACGACTGTTGCATAATTAAGTTGTATTTGTATTTATGTGCTATGTATCTGTCGACTCAATATGGGTGATGTATACATGTTTTGGGGGCGTCACAGTTGGTATCAAAGCTTAGGGATATGATCCATGGCTGAGATGTGAGACAAGAACTAGGAGGGGAGAGATCGAGAATTCTTTCGCTAGTATGACCTACTTAAGTTTATTTAGTATTTAATTGGTCAGTCAGAGTATAGGGATAATATGTGACATGTTAATTAACCCTTGTTTTGTGACAGTGTTTGAAAATGGTATCTAAAAATGTTGAGATCAGCAATGAAGCACATGAGATTATTGAGTCACTAACGATCAATACCCAGGATAATGTGGAACAGGAAGATAATAATCCTCATGTAAACAACAACACCAATTAAATGATGAACAATGGGATGTTCAGAGGCATTATGCAATTCATACAACATCAGGTAAGAGAGACTCCTGTTCAAAATATAGGTGGAAATAATGGCAACCCACGGTCGGTCACCACTAAGCAGTTCAAGGAGCTGGGACCACCGGAGTTTTTGGGAAAGCCAGACCTACTTAAGGCGGAGACATGGTTAAAGAAGATAACCAAGATATTTGATGTCTTGGGATGCTCCGAGGAGCAAAAGGTTCCCTTTGCCACCTTTATATTGCGTGAAGAGGCAGATTGGTGGGACTCTATAAAACGTACCCAGCCTGCCGCACTGAAGATATCTTGGGAGAAGTTCCAAGAGCTGTTCAATAACAAGTACTTTCCCGAAAGTATTCGTCACACGAAGGAGGTGGAGTTTATCAAGTTGGAGTAAAACAATATTACCGTGTCGTAATACAAGGCTAAATTTACGGACTTATCCCGGTTTGCATCCCATTTGGTCGATAATGAGGAACGAATGATGCGAATGTTTCTAAGAGGTTTGAAACCAGATATACGTTAATACCTCATTTCTCACAAACTTTATTTATATTCAGATGTTGTGAATATGGCTCAGTTATTGGAGCGCGATAATAAGTCAGCACAACCAAAAGGCAACGACCAACAACACGATAATAATCATACTGGTGGCAACGACCATCGGAACAATGATAACCATCGTGGAGGAAATTATCATGCCAAAAATGGTAACCACTTCGGTGGTAATCATGGCCAAGATAATAGAAGTGAAAGTTTCAAGAAGAGGGGATTTAATAATAATTGAAAGACGTCAGCACCAGCACCTGTTGTTAAGAAAGGAGAACGACAGTCGGTCGTATGTTACAAATGCGGAGGGGAGGGACACATCAGCCCAAACTGTACACAACAGTCCAAAACGTGTTTCAATTGTGGAAGAAAAGGTCACCTAGCCCGATTTTCTCATACTCCAAAATCAAGTCTAGCTAGGACGGTGGCACCAAAGGCGGATACAGACAAAAAAAAGTTGGTGGTTTCAGGAAGAGCGTTTTTTGTGACTTCTCAAAAAGCGAGTGACCCGAACGAAGTTATCACAGGTTAGTTAATTATAAATTCTTGCAAAGTCTATACATTATTACATACCAGTTCTACAAATTCTTTTATCTCTCTTGCTTGCGCTCAACGTTTAAATTTGACCCCAGAGAAGTTAGACTTTGACTTATCGGTTGAAACTCGGTTAGGAGAAACCTTCATTACCTCCACTATTTATAAATCTTGTTTGATTCAAATCAACACTTTCACGTTACCTGTCGATCTTATCTCTTTCAAAATACTTGACTTTGATATGATTTTAGGAATCAATTGCTTAGCTACTCATCATGCTTTTCATAAGGTTATTAGCTTTCATATTCCTAACTAACCTATTATGCGAATTGAAGCAACCAAACAACTAAAGTTAATCACTGTTATATCAAGCCATAAGTAAAGATCCCTGATCCTTTCGTTGTTGACTTCCTTGTGTGGAATGCACCGAAGCCAGACTTTCTGTAGGCTCTCGCCTACAGAAACTTGATAGTTATCAATGTGACGTACTATCCAAGTCTTGGATGAGAGTCACAGTTTTGAATGATATTTCTATTGTTAATAAAGACATTGGCTCGAGCTATTGAAGATTACGATCGTACCATTCAATATCATCGTGGAAGAGCGAACGTGGTAACTGACGCGTTGAGTAGAAGATCGTATGCGTTTATGACGATGGAAACTTGATAGTTATCAATGTGACGTACTATCCAAGTCTTGGATGAGAGTCACAGTTTTGAATGATATTTCTATTGTTAATAAATTTCCTGACGTATTGTTGAAGACTTCTTAACCTAACCCTAGAACATGAAATCAAATTTTGTATTGACCCCAGTACAAAACCCATTTCTAAAACCCTTCAATATTTCTTCACCTAGAACGAACGTATTATGCGCCAAAGACATTGGCTCGAGCTATTGAAGATTACGATCGTACCATTCAATATCATCGTGGAAGAGCGAACGTGGTAACTGACGCGTTGAGTAGAAGATCGTATGCGTTTATGAGTACGATGTTGTTAACACAAAAATCCATTTTCTATAACTTACAAATGATGAAGATAGAGTTAAAGACTCTAAGGACTCACGTGAAGATAACAAATATACGAGTAGAATCGACTTTAATCGAAAAAGTTAAAGCCGTGAAAGCTATATACTCAGAGCTGATGAATGTGAAGAAGAAGAAGGTTCAAGAGGGCATTATTCTAGAAGCAAGAATCGATGAAGAGATGAAATCTTAACCCTCGATTTTATTGGCCCATTTGAAATCCTTGATCGAGTAGGAACTGTGGCCTATAGACTTGTTTTACTGCCAAGTATGTCATGTGTTTATAACGTTTTTCACGTATCGATGTTACGTAAATATGTGGATGACCCGAACCACGTTATTAAATTAGAACTAGATGAGATAGCAGAAGATTTAACGTATGAGGAGATACGTGTTAAAATCTTGGATAAGAAGGATCGTATTCAACACTCAAAGGTTATACATCAAGAGTTAGAATCTGGAATGAAGTCAAGGTATCCTCATCTCTTCGGCATATTAGGTACGTACGTAAATTTTGAGTGCGAAATTTCATGAGGGGAGATTGTGAGACCCCAAATTTTATGAATAAAGATTTAAATTTCTCGAAATATTTTTTTAATATTATGGTGTGGATTTGATATAATGTTATAGTTGTGGGTAATATTTATAAATTTTACAAAGTATTCAAGTTGTTATATAATATTCAATTGGTCGGGGAATATTCATTTTAATAGGGAATATTTGTACGATGGCACAATCATTGGTGGACCCCACAACGGAAGTATTGTCGTAGTTAGAAAACGACAGAATTATCTTTTTTATAAAAATAACGGTAAAAGTGGTACCGTTAAAACTGTTGAACTACTCGGTAGTAAAAGTATAGTAATACGCGTGGTTACATAGTAGCACACGATATTGATTATTGATGCTTACGTAAGAAGTCACTCAGTTATACTCAATTATTGCTACATTAATTGTTGCATCATATCTCTCATATTATTGATTCAATTATTGTCACAGTATCATATGCATAATATATATTATTAAATCAATAATTGAGATGACAAAGTTATTCATATTATTATTTGTAATATTGACAATGTCTAGAAGTTATGTCAAGGAGAGGTTTGGTCACCTAATTAACTAGATAAATGAGCAATTAATTGCTATTGATTCACATGATTATAACTATTTGTTCACATGTGTGTACTATTGATTCATAATCATTTACTATTAGGGGAGTTGGTGCAAGATTGATAATACTTGCATGACTAAGTTAAAAATGGAGGTACAGATGGAGGTAATATACAGTAATTTGTATTTTCACATGTCTAGAACTATTGATTCACATGATTTACTATTGATTCACATGATTTACTATTAGGGGAGATGGTGTAAGTTTGATAATACTTGCAGGACTAAATTTAAAATGAAGGAAAAGAGGAAGGTATTATAATGTAATATTTCGAACCCCAAAATATGCAATTATCAAAACTATATTTTCCTATAAATAGAAGCTCATTCCTTCATTATTTCTCACCAATTCACTAAAGCTATAAAACAATTATTATAGAGAGAAATTATAAAGAGAAAGAAGAAGAGAAGTTTGCTACCTCACTATTCTAGTATCCAGTTTTCTTCTAAGGTAAGGGGTATTATTCTTTCGTATTCATGAAGAGAGTTATTTTCTTTCAATACTCATAAGGGTTGTTATTCCATTCTTTATTATTATGTTGGAATAACATGTCTATGCAAAGTACCACATACATGGTGAAATTCTTCTGTTATTCCATTCTTAATTATTCTATTGGAATAACTTGTCTGTACGGTCTATTGCATGTCTGGTGAATTCTGTTGTTATTCTATTCTTTATTATTCTGTTGGAATAACCTGTCTGTGCGGTCTATCGTATGCCTGGTGAATTCTGTTGTTATTCCATTCTTTATTATTCTGTTGGAATATCCTATCTATGCGGATTACGCATGACCTGGTTCCATTCTTTATTATTCTATTTGAATATTCTGTCTGTACGGATTACGTATGACCTGGTTCCATTCTTTATTATTCTCTTGGAATATCATGTCTGTACGGATTACGCATGACCTAGTTCTATTCTTTATTATTCTGTTGGGAATAACATGTCTTTGTGGTCTATCGCATGCCTGGTGAATTCTTCTATTATTCCATTATTTATTATTTTTTTGGAATAACTTGTCTGTGTGGATTACCACATGCATGGTGAATGATCATTCGTATTCATTTTTTTATTAAATTATGGAAATAACTTGTCTACGTGGATTACTGCACGGCTGGTGAAAATCCATTTGCAGTTTCAAATATTTTATTATACTCGTATGAGATATCATTTCTTTTGTACTCGTCATGGAATATCATTTTTTTGGTAATTTTTATGAGTTACTATTCACGGGTTACTTGTAAGACCCCAACTTTTACTAATAATGATTAATTTCTGTTAAAATATATTTTTGAATATTATGGTATGAATATAATATAATGTTATAGTTGTGGGTAATATTTACAAATTTTGCAAAGTAAGCAAGTGATTATATAGTTTTCGATTGGTCTGGGAATATTCATTTTAATAGGGAATATTTGTACGACGACACAATCATTGGTGGACCCCACAACGGAAGTATTGTCGTTGTTAGAAATGGACATCATTATCTTTTTATAAAAATAACGGCAGAAGTTTTGGCGTTAAACTATTGAACTACCCAGTAGTAAAAGTACAATAATACACGTGGTTGCATAGTAGCACATGGTATTGATTATTGATGCTTACGTGAGAAGTCACTCAGTTATACTCAATTACTGCTACAATAATTGTTGCATCATATCTCTCATATTATTGATTCAGTTATTGTCAAAGTATCATTTGCATAATATGTTATATTATTAAATCAATAATTGAGAAGACAAAGTTATTCATATTATTAAATTGCAATATTTACAATGTCTAGAAGTTCTGTCAAGGAGAGGTTTGGTCATCTAATTGCGCGCCAATAGAGAGAAATCCTTATCGGAAATCCCCCTCTTTCTTGGAAACGACCTGGTTGTTAAATATTGTGAGTTATAATATTAATGATGAATAAGTTCGTGTTTATTAAAGATGAAATTGATAGTTCCATTATGTTGGAATTATTAGTGTTAGTGGAAATCGAAATTTATTTTGATATTAATTGATGTCTGGAGGTTATATTGACTAATCGGGTATTTTACCGGATAAATGAGAAATTAATCGCTATTAATTCACATGATTATAACTATTTGTTCACATATGTGTACTATTGATTCACATTCTTGTACTATTAGGGGAGTTGGTGCAAGATTGATAATACTTACATGACTAAGTTAAAAATGGGGGTATAGATGGATGTACTATACTGTAATTCATATTTTCACATGATTATAACTATATATTCACATTATTGAACTATTGCTTCACATTATTTACTATTAGGGGAGGTGATGCAAGTTTGATAATACTTGCAAGACTAAATTAAAAATGAAAGAAAAGTTAAAGGTATTGTACTATAATATTTCGAGCCCCAAAATGTGCAATTATCAAAACTATATTTTTTCATAAATAGAAGATCATTTTTCCTTCATTTCTCATCAATTCAATAAAACTTTAGAGTAATTATTATAGAGAGAAATTATAGAGAAAAAAAAGAAGAGAAGTCTTCTACCTCTCTATTCCAATATCCAGTTTCTTCTAAGGTAAGGGGTATTATTCTTTCGTATTCATGAAGAGAATTATTTGCTTTCAATACTCGTAAGAGCTGTTATTCCATTCTTTATTATTATGTTGGAATAACCTGTCTATGTGAAGTACCGCATATATGGTGAATTTCTTCTGTTATTCCATTCTTTATTATTCTATTGGAATATCCTGTATGTGCGATTTATGCATGACCTGGTTCCATTCTTTATTATTCTGTTGGAATATCCTATCTATGCGATTTACGCATGACCTGGTTCCATTCTTTATTATTCTGTTCGAATAACCTGTGTGTGCAGATTACGCTCGCCTGGTGAATTTTTCTGTTATTCCATTCTTTATTATTCTGTTGGAATAACCTGTCTATGTGGATTACCGCATGCATAGTGAATGAACCTTCGTATTAATTCCTTATTAAATTGTGGAAATG
The DNA here is from genome assembly GCA_020205505.1 of Panax japonicus. Taxonomy (NCBI): domain Eukaryota; kingdom Viridiplantae; phylum Streptophyta; class Magnoliopsida; order Apiales; family Araliaceae; genus Panax; species Panax japonicus. Next base: position 53,386,874 of record CM035095.1, on the reverse strand, counting down.
ATATGTTTAACGTGGATTACTGCATGGCAGGCAAAAATCTATTTACAATTTCATATATTCTATTATACTCAGTTGGTTAAAGTTTTGGCGTCTATACTCCATGAAATTAGTAGAATATCCTGGATATTTGCGCTTCATCCAGTATCTTTTCATGGAATTATTCTTCTGAGCATCCTTGAATTATACTCCAGAAAGAAGTATCATGTTGACAATTTGGAAGTTATTGATTTCTAGATAAACTAAAATTTTAAATCTTTAAAATTTATCCTTGAACTTGTTTTATTGAATTATTATGTCATTATTTGATTTTACAAATGTCCAAAAATTCTTCTCCCACTTGGCTAAAAATTGAGCCATTATTTTAATGTCTTGCTTGGTCCTCTAACCAATTTCATTCACCAATACTTGAGCTATAAAATATACATGGTCCAATTCCTTTAATTCTTATCCAACCCAAATCATTTACTTAGGGTTTTCACTTCTCCATTAAAACACAAATCCTTGCTCATTTAATTTATTTCCTTAACCCAATTAGTCTTGCTATAATTAGGTTATAAAATTAATCCATTGAGATATAATAAATCTCCTAGAATTAGTAAGTATTCTAAATACCACAATTCTCTTTTTCATAACCCTTAAATTATTAAATCCTTCATTCCTAATATATAATTAAGATTTCACTAGTTTCTTTTGTTTGTTTATAATAAACAAATATACACCATCACATAATGTTCATATTTCTTACACACAACTTTTTAACCCTTAGGGTTTAATACTTCGCATTTAGAATTCCCAAATTAGGGTTTAAATATCAGAATTAGGGTTTCGAATTCTCGAAACTAAAATTAAAGTTTCTGAGCGTATCATTAGAGTTTTCTAACTTAATCACCATATTCATATCATGAATTTAGGGTTTCGGATTCCCGGAACAGAAACTAGGGTTTCAGAACCGATTTCTATGGTTTCTCATCTATTGTTATGATTTTCTAACAATTCATTAGATTTTTCTAACTTAATCAACATATGATTAACATAACTTTAGGGTTTGCTAAAGTTATAACTTATCTGATCAATCCTTGATCTTAAATCATTATGGTTCACATATGTAACCAAATATACCGACTAGTATTCACTTCGATACTTATCCCTGATAATTCTTCAAAAGAATTTTAAATCTACCATAATTTTATACCTCATTACTAGACTATCACTTACAGTCTATCACCTAATTCAAGTTTTGTTCAAAACTTTTGAAATTCTTGGAATTTCATTACATAACTGCCAATTCCATACACTTATTTCCTGTCTAGGTCCTAATATTGAACCTTAAATCAATCAATTATGATTTTAATAAATTCTCCAAATTCTCGGGTTGTCACATTCACCCCTCCTTCTAAGAATTTCGTCCCCGAAATTCACCTTACACCTTACACCTTACACCTTTGCACCTTACACCTTTTATAGTGAGTGATCACACAAGATCTTGAACTTATTTTCTCGGGTATCTATCAAAGATTTACTTTGATATATACTCAAATTTCTCGGGTATCTATCAAAGATACTCAAACTTCTCGGGTATCTATCAAAGATACTCAAACTTCTCGGGTATCTATTAAAGATACTCAAACTTCTCGGGTATCTATTAAAGATACTCAAACTTCTCGGGTATCTATCAAAGATACTCAAAACGCGTGCAAAGGTCAAATTCACACCCAATAAAATATTCCCTTTATATAAAAGGTTGTTATTCTCCGTCTTTAGAATCAAGATTTTGATTTAACCACAAAATACTATGATTTCAAATTCTATTTGCTTCTCTTCTCTCCTCCAACCTATCAAGTTTTCATTCTCGATCTAGCCGAAATAACTAGCAATGATCTATCAATAATTCTCTTCTCTTATCTCTCCATCTATTTCTATAATCCTCAATTCTCCATTCACAACTTTACCCAGTTCATAAAACCACACTTATGAGTTCATAGCCTGGCCACAATTATATGAGTTTACGAACTTACCCTAGTCTGACCTTTGGCGTCCGTTCGCTGAGGGGCTCATAAACATTTCATATAACTATGCGTCAAGAATGTCACATAAGTATGAGTTCTAAGAACTCGTACTTAAGCCTATATTCTCTACCTATGTCCTATTTAATTATATATAAAAACTAGCGTGACACAACATTTCAACTATTACCAATGCCACCAACTAAGTAGTTTTTACACCAAGTACAATTCCCTTCCCATACAAGGAATCATACAACTCTGTTGCTGGCACGAGTCCTCATTGAAATTCCCACCTAATACTAACTCCACACTTACTCCATACGAATTTTATTTAATCCGTATTTACAATTCGTAACTCTTTCATGAGTTTTAATAGTACCATTTCATAGTACAACTAATACACAGCATCTTTCTGTAAACTTTTCAATCATCAGATTGATTTTTATCCCATATCATAACCTTATTAGATCACAGGGTGATCTTATCGTATATATTACGATTCAATTCCATGCACTGATCGTTTTGTTTTACGATCTCCTATCCCTGCTATTACTTAATCGGATCACGGGGTGATCTCATCGTATATATTACGATTCAATTCTATGACTTGATCGTTTTCAATCATCAGATTGATTCTTTCTACCTGTCATAAACTTTATCAGATCACGGGGTGATCTTATCGTATATATTACGATTCAATTCCACGACTTGATCGTTTTATTTTACGATCTTCTATTCCTGCACTTTCAGTCTTTTAGACTCAATCTATTCACCATTACTGTTCAACTTTATTATCAGAGTTAGGGAACTCTGTACTTTACACTCGCCGAGATTCGTCTTTGAATCTTACCGACCAACTAACTCTATGTGAGTTAGTCTTATCCTAATCACTGCGATTATTGGTCTCAGGTATTCCTACCTAAGCTTCATAACCAACAGCTCTGATACCAACTGTAGCATCCCCGAACCCGGGCCCCGAATCGCCGCGGACTCGGTACACTATTTCTATCACTATTTGCGGAAGATATAAACATAATTTGTTTATACATTAAATTACACACTATTTTCCCCAAAATCGAGTAACCTTAACTGATTACACAATTCATAAGTTATCTAACTCATAACATTATTAATATCATACAATACAAGTTTAACTGCACACATCTACTAAAGCTGGAACTGTCTTGGACATTTCCTTGTTTCCGACGAATTCGCCATAATCTGCAATGTTTTATCATGATATAGCAAGGGTGAGCATAAAAGTTGCCCAGCAAGTTTACATACAACAATATAACGATATATTATGATTGAAGAGTATGAATAATTGGCTAGCTATAATTCAACAATATAATTGTGAACTAGCAGGAACAAAATTTTGACTGAACAAGTATTTTACATAAACAAACATTTCTGAACCAACTGGTAATGAAGGTGATCAGCCTTTCATACCTGACTTATACATGCAAGATGTACATAATACAAATTTCGTGGCAATCAGCAATGATTAACCATAAGCTTGAATACAATACTCTTATTAGAGTTTAGTAAATAGAAAACTTACCTGAACCGTTGATTACCGCAACGCAAATTAATTTAATCTCTCACGAAAGACCTATCAGTTATAAGATTGATCTTTTAATCAGTATAACATACTTTATTCCATAATACTGTCTAATACCTAATCAAATATTAGATAACAACTTAACACATCAATATTATTATCATCCTTTGATAATTCTCCGATCACTATATCATATCCCATATGATTTAACACTCGCTTTTCATTTCATAAATTATTCATTAACATGTAATAAGGAAAACACTAATCCAGCACCCTGGATTCTATATCTAACAACCAAATTTATAATTCAGCAACTTAAATTCCAAATCCATCAGTTTAAACCTCAATTCAGTAAACCGGATTCACTTCATCAAACTGTTTTTTTATAACTATATCACGAAAATACCAAATCAGTGAATTATTCTCATATCCTTTGGTCAAACATATATACACATATTTCATGCATAAAAAGTATTTTTCCATAATTTTCCAACTTCCTTTGATATTTATTAAAAATTAATTTTTAGTGCGTAGCTTAAGAAATTAGCTACCTTGTGCTTAACTCCAGTAATGCCCATCTTTTTGCATAACCTTATATATGTTATCGTGATGCTCCATTTTAAATTTCGTGGCAATCGGAGTTGTAGAACTCCGTTTATAGCGATTTCCGTCGGAAAATCACAAAAATTGTAATGGTCATAACTTGGTCGTTTTAACTCGGAATCAGGTCATTTTTGGACACGAGCTACATATTACCATATATTTTCATTTCCCAAAAGCCTGGAATTTTTCTCATTAACTAAATGTCCTAAACAGCCCTCAGAAAAATGTTTTTGAGTCCTTTGCTAAAACTTATATAAAACGAGTTCTGTAACTCTGATTAATGATCCGTCACTTTTGTTGGGTTCGTATCTTTCCGAACTACAATTTTCATATATCACAATCCATATTTGGACATGTTTAGCTCCCGGAATTTAGCCCGGAAGTGACTGTTCAAAAACTGTCCTTTTAACAGTTTTCTTAGTTTTGTGTAGTTTGGGAGAAATCCCATAACTCTCTCGTCCGATGCCGGATTTAGTCCGTTTTGGAGTCTATGGAAAGCTTATTGAGTGTACTACAACATATCACAAGTCCAAAATTTTTAGAGCAACTTAACAGATCCGGAAATTTCTCTTTTAGGACAGCAGTCCACTAACTCATTTAAAACAAACAAACTGTTTTGGTTAATCTTCTTTATTCAAGCTTATCAACCCAAAAATGGCAAGATCTAACCATAAAATATCATTTATCATGTAGATCTATAGTTCTCATGTTCATGATCATAAATTTCATGGTTCAAAATCATAAGTTCAACACTAGATCTAAAACACCATATCAAAACACTTTAACTTTTCAAGAAAATTTCTATTTTTTTTTCTATTCCTTTGATTCCCACCAATTTAACACCCATTATGGGTAGATCCAAACAATAAACACTTATTAACATGTATATCCATAGTTTTTGAGTTTAGAAACAAAATTTCTTAGTTCCTCAAACAAGCATCCAACACAATCAAATCTAAGAGAAAAATCATGTTTTCATCTTTTGAAAACCTATCCTCCAATTCATGCTATAGATCTAACTTTTGACACTTAAAATGGATAGATCCATACATAAAACACTCTAAATCATGTAGATCTAGAGTTTTGAAGATCAAGAACTCAAAGTTGTGATTTACAACCAAAAAAAAAATAAATTAAACAAAAAGGTGTTATACCTTTGCTTACTTGCTCTCCATCTTCTTCTTCTTCATAGCTTGATCATGGATCTTGATTGGCATGGAAGGTCAAAATCTCCCCTCCTTCTTCTCTTAGAGTGGCCGAAGATGGCCTTCTCTTCCCTCTCTCTATTTCTTAGCAACTTGAAAGAATATAAGAGATGAAAGAAAGAAATAATTATAAGCTAGACTTTTGTGTAGCTTTTTTTTTATATTGAACACACCCCCTCTCCTCTTCTTCTTGCTAAAACCGGCCATATGGCCTTACTCTCTCTTTCTCCTTATTAATTGCCAAACTTTACTTACAAGAAATGCTAATATGTTGGCTAAATAAACAAGTGACACATTTCTAGGCTAGAACTAGGTTAGGGTTAGGGTTGGTCACTAACTAAAGTAAGACATTAATGCACCATTCATCCCCCCTTTATCCTAGCTCACATGGCTGGCCACTTGGCTAAAAAAATGCTCCAAGTTTGCTTTTTATCTTATCTCTTATTTGATTTTACAAATGTTCAAAAATTCTTCTCCCACTTGGCTAAAAATTGAGCCATTATTTTAATGTCTTGCTTAGTCATCTAACCAATTTCATTCACCAATACTTGAGCTATAAAATATACATGGTCCAATTCCTTTAATTCTTATCCAACCCAAATCATTTACTTAGGGTTTTCACTTCTCCATTAAAACACAAATCCTTGCTCATTTAATTTATTTCCTTAACCCAATTAGTCTTGCTATAATTAGGTTATAAAATTAATCCATTGAGATATAATAAATCTCCTAGAATTAGTAAGTATTCTAAATACCACAATTCTCTTTTCCATAACCCTTAAATTATTAAATCCTTCATTCCTAATATATAATTAGGATTTCACTAGTTTCTTTTGTTTGTTTATAATAAACAAATATACACCATCACATAATGTTCATATTTCTTACACACAACTTTTTAACCCTTAGGGTTTAATACTTCGCATTTAGGATTCCCAAATTAGGGTTTAAATATCCGAATTAGGGTTTCGAATTCTCGAAACTAAAATTAAAGTTTCTGAGCGTATCGTTAGAGTTTTCTAACTTAATCACCATATTCATATCATGAATTTAGGGTTTCGGATTCCCGGAACAGAAACTAGGGTTTCAGAACCGATTTCTATGGTTTCTCATCTATTGTTATGATTTTCTAACAATTCATTAGATTTTTCTAACTTAATTAACATAACTTTAGGGTTTGCTAAAGTTATAACTTATCTGATCAATCCTTGATCTTAAATCATTATGGTTCACATATGTAACCAAATATACCGACTAGTATTCACTTCGATACTTATCCCTGATAATTCTTCAAAAGAATTTTAAATCTACCATAATTTTATACCTCATTACTAGACTATCACTTACAGTCTATCACCTAATTCAAGTTTTGTTCAAAACTTTTGAAATTCTTGGAATTTCATTACATAACTGCCAATTCCATACACTTATTTCTTGTCTAGGTCCTAATATTGAACCTTAAATCAATCATTTATGATTTTAATAAATTCTCCAAATTCTCGGGTTGTCACAGTCACATTACTATTCATTCGATTACTATTCACTCTAGTATTATTCACTCGGGTATTAGGGGTACTTTTCTTGTCGGAGTACTATTCACGTGGTACTATTCCCGAATTACTATTCATGGGATATTATTCACCCAAAAAATATATTTTTTTGTTGTCTAAATTATTTTTGGTACATGAATACTATTCTTGAATTTTACTCTACAAAGCAGTATTATGTTTACAATTTGGACGTTATTAATTTCTAGATAACATAAATTAGAAATCTATAAAATTTATCCTTAAACTTGTTTTATTGAATTATTATGTCATTGTCATCATACTCATACTTATATTGTGATTAAAGTCATCTTTGGCTTACGTGCATAGATGGACTGGTATGATTATGACCATGGATTATTTGGTATAATCATGACCGTAATGTGACGAATGATATCGTAAAAGTCCTCATTGGCCTGTAGTTCATTGATGGACAGTTGTTGGTATGATTATGACCAGGGATTATTCGTTATAATCATGACCATTGATGATTACATGAATACCCTTGGCTGTGGTGCAGGGATGATTCAATTTTATTTATTAAGCTTAGTCTCATCGATAAAGTTGATGAAAAACTTTTTAAATCATAGAAGATAGTAGATTTTATGCTCTACTTGACTCTTCTAATGTATTGTTTATTCTGGTGCAGTTGTTGATCTAAAACTTTTTGTCTATTGTATTTTATAAGTTGTTATATTGTTGAAGGCTAATGATAATTTATTCTGCATTATCATAGTCATAATATTTTATACTGGGATAGTTGAGCTCACTCTTTCTTTCATTGTCCTCTTCAGGAAATGAGAATATAGTTGGGACGACTCGAGGAATGGAGTGATGGTCCAAGATAAATGGCTTTAGTAGTCCTCACTATTCTACAGAATAATGTAATAATAATTGTAATGAGGACTCCATTGAGTGTGGATATTGTCTATATGACAATATTCTTGTTTAAACTGTCAGCTATGTTTTGTCGTATTTTACACGACTCTTGCATAATTAAGTTGTATTTGAATTTATGTACCATGTATCTGGTGACTCAAGATGGGTGATGTATACCTATTTTGGGGGCGTCACAGTATTAATGTGGTTCGGGTCTTTCACATATTTATGAAGCATAGATATATGAAAAATATTATGAACACGAGACATGCTTGGAGGTAATACGAGTCTATAGGCCACATTTCCTATTCGGTCAAGAATATTAAATGGACCAACAAATCGTTGATTGAGCTTTCCTCTCTTCCCAAATCTTGTAACTCCCTTCCATGGAGCAATACGTAACAGTACATGATCTCCAATATTAAACTCCACGTCCTTTTGATGAAGATCAATATAACTCTTTTGTCGATCTTGTGAGGTTTTTATACGTTGCCAGATCATTTGAATCTTTTCTATAGTCATGCATACTAATTCTGGTCCCAACAAAGTTGCTTAACCCACCTCGTCCCAGCATACTAGAGAACGACACTTTCGTCCATACAACGCCTCGAATGGAGCCATGCCTATACTTGCTTAATAACTGTTGTTGTAGGAGAATTCCACCAGTGGCAAGTACTTATCCCAACTTTTTTGAATTCTAGGACACAGAGTCTTAATAGATCTTCAAGGCTTTGAATAGTCCTTTCTGATTGCCCATCCGTTTGAGGATGGTATGCCAAACTGAATCTAAATCCGTGCCCATATCTTTCTGCAAGCTAACCCAAAATCGTGAAGTGAATCTTGGGTCACGATCCGAAACTATGGATACTAGCATGCCATGCAATCTCGCAATCTCACAATCTCATTCACATACATACGAACAAGACGTTCTAGGGAATAAGTCTCATGTATTGGCAAAAAATGAGCAGACTTGGTTAATCTATCATCAATAACCCAAATTGTATTTATGCCTTGAGAAACTTTGTGAAGATCTGTAAAGAAATCCATGGTAATGTGTTCCCACTTCTATTTCAGAATCTCAAGTGGTTGCAATGGACCCTTTGGCACTTGATGCTCCGTCTTTACACGTTGACAGGTTAAACACCTCGAGATAAACTCCGCGATCTCTTTCTTCTTATTACTCCACCAAAATGTATGTCGAAGATCGTGATACATTTTGGTACTCCCAAGATGGATTGCAATTGGTGTGTTATATGCCTCCATCATGATTCTATGCTTCAAGTCAAAATCGTTAGGAACGCAAAGTCTGGAGTTGACTCAAAGTATTCCTTCTTCATCGATTCTTGCTTCCGGAATAACACCTTCTTCCACTTTCTTCTTTATACTCATCAGCTCCATGTCTATAGTTTGAGCAGCTTAACTTTATCAATTAATGTCGGCTCTACTCGTATATTTGCCATCATCATGTAGGTCCCTGGAGTCTTTAACTCTATCTCCATCCTTTGTAAGTCGTACAAAATGGGTCTTTGTGTTAACAACATCACACTCGTACCCGCATATGATCTTCTACTCAATGCGTCAGCTACAACGTTTACTTTTTCCAGGATGATATTTAATGCTATGGTCGTAATCTTTCAACAACTCGAGCCAACATCATTGCTGTATGTTGAGTTCTTTATGGGTGAAGAAATATTTGAGGCTTTTATGATCCGTATAAATCTCCACTTTCTCCCCATACAAGTAGTGTCTCCAGATTTTCAATGCAAAAATGACTGCTACCAACTCTAGATCATGAGTAGGATAATTCCTCTAATATTCTTTGAGTTGTCGCGAGGCATAGGCTAGGACTTTACCATGTTGCATGAGAACACATCCTAACCCTTTTCCTGAAGCATCACTATAGATAACAAATCCATCCGAACCAGATGGTATTGTTAGAACAGGTGCCGAAATGAGTCTCCTCTTGAGCTCTTGGAAACTCTTCTTGCATTACTCGTTCCATACGAATTTGTATCTTTCTGAGTCAGTTGAGTTAATGGAGTAGTGATTCTAGAAAATCCTTCGACGAATCTCTGATAATAACCAGCTAAGCCCAAAAAGCTACATACTTCGGTCACTGACTTCGGTTGCTCCAAACTTTATATTGCTACAATCTTTGCCGGGTCAATAAATACTCTATGTTTTTAGACCACGTGCCCAAGGAATGCTACTTCCTAATGCCAGAACTCGCATTTCTTTAGCTTGGCATATAGCTTGTTGTCACGAAGTCTTTGAAGTACCAGCTTCAAATGATGCTCATGATCTTCAAGGTTTTTGGAATAGATGAGGATGTCATCAATAAAGACAACAACGAACTAATCAAAATATTCCTTGAATACACGGTTCATCATATCCATGAAAGCAGTAGGAGCATTAGTCAATCCAAAAGACATGACTAAGAATTCATAATGCCCGTACCGAGTTTTGAAGGCAGTCTTTGGAATATCATCAGTTTTAATCTTCAGCTGATGATATCTAGAACGAATATCGATCATTGAAAAGAATTATGCTCCTTGCAACTGGTCGAACAGGTCATCAATACGAGGTAGGGGATACCTATTCTTGATGGTGACATGGTTTAATTCTCGGTAGTCAATACAAAGTCGCATACTCCCATCTTTCTTCTTTACAAATAAAACAGGAGCACCTGAAGGAGATGTACTAGGATGAATGAAATCGATGTCTAACACACTATAAGAAAAAGGCCTAACTACGACCAATAATATCAGCGACCGCATATCCGATCGCTGATATTCATAATAGCGACCGATATCTACGACCATTACTTAATCTAGTCACTATTTTATATTAGTGACCGTATACGGTCGCAGATCGGTCTCTAGAATAAATTTACCTCCCAAAATTTGGCAAGAAATGTTGGCGCAGAGGTTTTTTGTGACCCCTTACAATCAGCGACCGCATGCGGTCGCTGATAGCGGTCACAGATCAAACTAAATGTTATCAGTAACCAGTTTGCTTGACACAGAACACAAATGGGAAAAAAAGAGGGAGGTCCGACCGAAATAGAGAGAAGAGGGAGAAAGGGGGAGAAGAGAAGAAGGAAAAAATGTTCGCGCCGCCGCTGCCACCCACCCGTCGTCCACCTGCCACCCATCTACCAGCGCCTCTACAAAGGTAACTCACTTGAAATCCACTAGAAACCTTGAATTTATTGTTAATTTGTTAATTGAATGTGGTTTAGACAAACCCTAACTTTTTTTCATTTTTGTTATTATTGGTGCTTGAACATTTGGTAATGTATATGGGTCTAAATTTTTACTTCTTTAATTTGCATTCACTCATTATTGTTTTGGTCTTATTGTATTGAAAATTTGTATATTTCTCTTTGTTTGTGTCTTGGGTGCCTAGAAATGTCCATATATGCATGTCGTCGTGCATGTGGCTTGTCTATATTGTAGGGGAGACTCTGACGAATTTTTTTTAAGTATTATAAGTATAAGTTTGAAAAATATTCATAAGTATTATAACTAAGATGTAAATTTCTTTAATATATCTACTTATCGTTGATGTAAATTGTTGTATATTATAGTGATTTTTCAGATAATAAGATCAATAAGTGCATATCACAGCTGTGTTTATAGAATTAGCCTACACCTGTGATTACATGGGCGAACACACCTATCGCCTACAAGGATGTTGTTTGGGCTGAATTTCTGGTATGTTTTTTTTAATTGTGACAGATAATATAATATTCAAAGGATAATTGTTTAGTAATGTTATTATTGTTGTTTTATTTGTAGAAACAGTATAGATGGGAGGACGCTCAGGTTTCAGTGATACAAACATTATTCTGGCAGAAGTGCGCGGTCTGCACCAAAGATAATTTGAACGAAGAAAGATAAAAAGCCCTTCACAATGCTGAGATCGACCATTCAGGCCAGGGAGTAGATTACATGAACAAGCATAGCCCCTGGTGGTGCACCCAGTCCATATAGGCTGAGATTTGTGCCCAATGGAGAGCTGAGAGCTGGGTGAAAAGACGAAAGACTGTCGCCACCAACAGATCCTCAGGTGTACCAGATGGCGAAAAGGCTAAAGGGACATACAAGGGCGGAAGTATTTCACAGTTGCAGCATATCACTGCCAGGGTACATATTTTCAAGTTTTAATATGTTTACAATCATGAATTGTAGAAAATATATCACATTTTTACTTAGTAATAATGTGCTATTTTTTGTATAGGAGTCTCAGTCTCAAGGTCAGCGTATCCATTGGCTGGATGTGTACGTGGCCACCCGTGATGGTCTGTCTGATGCTATCCAGATAGCGGTAATAAATTTTAACAACTTGATCTTGTTTATAAATGCTTACAGAATTAATTTATTTTTAACTATTTAACTGTTAACATGATGACAAGATACTTATAAGCGTTTATTGAATGAGCGCTATCCTAAAGGCACCCCACGTCCGCTATTGATCAAGAGTTATGGGAGAATGCATCTGTTGTGAAGAAGAACTACATTAAAGGTCAAGGACAACGACGACGCCCATCCTTCAGTGGCTCAGGCTACTCTCTACCCAGTCTACACAGTCATCGAGCCATCCAGTTGTTCATACTCCAGCTGACTATGTGAGAGCTATATGTCGAGATCGAGATCTTCTGAAGATACTGGGCGGGCATCTGGGGGCTCTGAGTCCTGAGTTAGCTGAAGCAGTAGCGACAGCAACAACATCACAACATGGGGATGTCGATGAGGTATAAAATCAATTTTGTTGTATGTATTGTTGTAATATACCAATATTAACATAGTTAGTATATATTTGTAACTTGTTTTATTATTTTGTTAATTACAAGGTGATCAAGGAGGCGATGATGCTTGACGTACCTACTTTAGATCAGTTTTGTAGTTATAGTATAAGCTTGTACTTGTATATTCATTCTTTGGATGTATGTATGTTACTTAAACAAGTTTTGAAATGTTATTATATTTATTCAAATCATATTGGGTTTTAAAGGTTTATATACTAGTTTGGTGTATGTGTTGGTGGACGATGGATGTTTATATTGTTGTGTATGCTGTTTATCTTGTTGTGTTTGTGTGTTGGGATAAAGCAGGTACAAAACAGGTACATGTTTTTGGGAATCCTGCAAAACAGCAAAAATTTGGTTTTTAATTTTTTCATATCAGCGACCGCATGCAGTCGCTAAAAGTTTTTAGCGATGGCTAAACATTTGAGGGTATTAGCGACTGCATGCGGTCTCTGATAGTGGTCGCTGCCACGTAGACCACGTCAGCTTTGGCCCTGAACCATGCTGACTCATCTTAGGGACCGAATCTATCATTGCAGTTGCTCATATCGGTCGCAGATATGTCGGTCGCTAATAGTGGTCGCTGATGTGCATCTCAGCGACCAGATTTTATACGACGATTATCAGCAACTGCCGTCGATCGCTGATAGTTATCTGCGACCGTGTACGGTCGCTGATAGGCGGTCGCTGATAAACCTTTTTCTTGTAGTGACAATTCCTATAGTTGGACTTTTAACTCCAGAAGTTCAATAGGAGTTATTTAATATAGGGTTTTAGAAATGGACTTTGTACCTAGTTCAAGATCAATAAAGAATTCAACTTCACGTTCTGGGGGTAGACAAGGAAGTTCTTCAGGAAATACGTCAGGAAATTCACTAAAATAAAAATATTATTCAAATTTGACATGTTTTTGTTCAAGTCCATAATATGGGCTAAGAAAGTTTGACATCCGTTTTTCAATAAATTAATAGATTTATGGCTTGATATGACAATGACCGATTTTAGTGGTTTAGTTGCTTGAATTCGTATAACAGGTTGGTTAGGAATATGAAAACTAACAACCTTACGAAAATAATCAATTTTGGCATGATGAGTGGCTAACCAATCAATCCCTAAAATCACTTCAAATGCATGTATCTTTAAAGAGATAAGATCAACAGGTAATGTGATTGTGCCAACTTGGATCAAGCAAGATTTATACATAGTGGATGTAATAAAAGTTTCTCCTAATAGAGTCTCCACAGATAAGTCCAAGTCTAATTTCTCTAGAGTCAAGTTTAAACGTTGTGCACAAGCAGGAGGGACAAAAGAATGGATAGAACCGGTATCTAGTAAGGTATAAACTTTGCAAGAATTTATGATTAGCTTACCCGTGATCACCTCGTTCAGGTTTCTCGTGTTTTGGCCAGTCACGACAAACGCCCTCCCTTGAACCACCGACTTTGTTTTGTCTGTATTCGCCTTTGGTGTCACCGTCCCAGTTGGACTTGATTTCTCTATTGGACAAAATCGGGCTATATGACCGTCTTTTCCATAATTGAAAAACACCTTGGAAGGCTGTGAACAATTTGGACTTAAGTGTCCCTTCTCTCCGCATTTGTAGCATCTAACTGGCGGTCGTTCTCCTCCCCTAAAATTTGTTGTTGGTACTGGTGCTGGTGCTGATGTCTTCCTGTCATTGTTGAATCTCCTCTTTTTGAAATTTCTACATGACTCACCTCTCCTATTATCATGGCTACGATGACCACCCGAGTGGTTATCGCTTTTGTCCGATTTTTTTCCTCCTCGCTGATTATCATTGCTCTGATGACTGTTGTCACCGGTATGACCCTGGTTATGGTCCCTTGGTTGAACATACTCATTATCTCGCGCTAATAATTGAGATCTATTGACAACATCTGAATACATAGAAATTTTTTGAGAGATAAGATATATTGACGAATCTCGGGTTTTAGACCTCTTAGAAACATCCACGTCATATGTTCCTCATTCTCTACCAAATGAGGTGCAAACCTGGATAACTCCGCGAACTTCGCGTCGTACTAGGACACAGTCATGTTGTTCTGTTCCAATTTAATAAACTCTACCTCCTTCATATGACGAATATTTTAGGAAAGTACTTGTCATTGAACCGTTTCTAAAATTTTTCCCAAGACATGTTGAGTCCGGCTGGCTGGGTATGCTTCACAGATTCCCACAAATAATCTGCCTTACCACGGAACATAAAGGTGGCGAATGGAATCTTTTGTTCTTCTGTGCATCCCAAGACATCAAATATATTGATAATTTGCTTGACCCATGTTTCCACCTTAATCGAATCCGGCTTTCCACAGAAATCTGGTGGTCCCAACTCCTTGAATTGCTTAGTCATGACAAACCGCACGTTACTATCATTTCCACCCGTATTTTATACACGAGTCTCCCTCGTCTGATTTTGCATGAACTATAAAAAGCTTCTAAACATTCCATCATTCATCATTTGCTCCATAGTGTTATTTACAAGAGGAATATTGCCTTCCTGTTTCACATTCTATTGGTTGGTGATTGAAGGTTGTTCCACAGTCTCACACACTCCATTATTAATGTTCTCAGCTGACATTCTTAAAAACTGCTATAAAACAAAGGTTAATTACAAAAATTAACATATCACATAATATCCTTATATTATCACCGACCAACAGATAAGCTTTGGTAGGACACACTAGGAAAGGATTTACTTGTCTCTCCCCTCCTAGTTCTATTCCCCGATCTCCGCCAGAGACCATATCCCTAAGCTCTGATACCAACTGTGATGCCCCCAAAATTGGTATACATCACCCATTTTGAGTCGCCAAATACATGGTACAGAAAACAACTACAACTTTATTATTACAATTGTTGTGCAAAATACGACAACACATACTGTGAGTTTAAATACAAATATTGTCTCCTAGACAATATCCACACTCAAATAAAGTCCTCATTACAATTATTGATGCACTATTTTACAAAAATAGTGAGGACTACTAAAACAACTGTTAAGGACCATCACTTTATACACCGACTGGTTCCTGCTATGTTCATATTTCCTGAGAAGAAAAATTGAACAAAAAGGAAAAGGGTGAGCTCAACTAGCCCAGTAAAGAATTTTATGACTAAGATAGTATACAACAAATTATCCTTAGTCTTTAACAGGGAAAAATCTGATAGAATATAATAGACAACAAGTTTTAGATTAACAACTGCAACGGAAACAACAGTTTATTAGAAGAGTTAAGTAGAGAATGAAATCTACTATCATCTATGAATTTAAATGTTCATCATCAATATTTTATCTCTGTAACATCAATCAATATACATCTTGCATCAAATATTCATCTTTGCACTACGAGCCAAAGATATTCATTTGTATCACCAGTTGGTCATGTTCATCTCAACACCTGTTCATCTTTGCACTACGGGCTAAAGATATTCATCAGGTAATCATTCATCTTTGCACTAAAGGCCAAAGATATTCATCAAGTATCACCATTAAAGACTGAGGATGTTGAAAAACATTTTAGATAACGAATCTAGTGAGACAGAAGGACAAATATTAGGGATTTGTATTTCGGTTTATCCAAATTCAATAATACTCCATAATAACCAATTGTGAAGTAGAATTCAAAAATAAAGATCAAAACATGGATACAATCAAAGATAGTAACCAAAAAAGACATCTGGGACAAAAAAGAGAAAAAATCATTTTTCAGTGAATAGTGTCGTATTCGTGAATAGTGTAGTATACGTGAATAGTAACCCCGACACAAAAAGGTAGAAATTTCATAATAAAATTTAAATCAATATTTCAGCATAATGATATTGAAGAAAATAATATCATTTACGAAGAAAATAACATCCCTTACCTCAAAATAACAATATTTCTGATCGAAATATTAGATGTAAAGCCGGAGGAAACTTGTGAGACCCCGAATTTTATGAAATGAAAGTATTCAACTTTCTTATAATTATTCTATTTAGTAAATGGTTAAATTGATAAAAGGTTAAAGTTAAGGGTGATATGCGAAAATTTTACAAAGTAAGCAACTTGTTATTCGTTGTGTCGGGGAATATTCGATTGGTCGAGGAATATTCGTTTTCAGATGGAATATTCGTACGACGGCATATTCATTGGTGGACGCCACAACGGAAGTATTGTCGTAGTAAGAAAACTACATAATTATCTTTTTATAAAAATAACGGTGAAAGTGTTACCGTTAAAACTGTTGAACTACTCGGTAGTAAAAGTACAGTAATACGTATGGTTGCATAGTAGCACACGGTATTGATTATTGATGCTTACGTGAGAAGTCACTCAGTTATACCCAATTATTGCTACAGTAATTGTTGTATCATATCTCTTATACTATTGATTCAATTATTGTCACAGTATCATGTGCATAATATGATATATTATTAAATCAACAATTGAGACGACATAGTTATTAATATTATTATTTGCAATATTGACAATGTCTAGAAGTTCTGTCAAGGAGAGGTTAGATAATCTAATTGCGCACCAATAGGGAGAAATCCTTATTGGAAAGCCCCCTTTTTCCTGAGAACGACCTGGTTGTTAAATATTGCGAGTTATAATATTAATGATGAATAAGTTTGTGTTAATTAAAGATGAAATTGATAGTTCCATTATGTGGGAATTATTAGTGTTAGTAGAAATCGGCATTTATTTTGATAATAATTGATGTCTGGAAGTTATCGGGTAATTAATCGGATAAATGAGTAATTAATTGCTACTAATTCACATGATTATAACTATTTGTTCACATGTGTGTACTATTCAATCACATTCATTTACTATTAGGGGAATTGGTGCAAGTTTGATAATACTTGCATGACTAAGTTAAAAATGGAGGTATAGATGAAGGTACTATACTATAATTAATTTTTTCACATGTTTAGAACTATTGAGTCACATGGTTTACTATTGATTCACATGATTTACTATTAGGGGAGGTGGTGCAAGTTTGATAATACTTGCATGACTAAATTAAAAATGAAGGAAAAGATGAAGGTATTATACTGTAATATTTCGAGCCCCAAAATGTGCAATTATGGAAACTATATTTTCCTATAATTAGAATCTCATTCCTTCATTATTTTTCACCAATTCACTAAAGCTTTAGAGAAATTATTATCAAGAAATTATAGAAAGAAAGAAGAAGAGAAGTCTGTTACCTCACTATTCCAGTATCCAGTTTTCTTCTAAGGTAAGGGGTATTATTCTTTCGTATTCATGAAGAGAGTTATTTTCTTTCAATACTCGTAAGGGTTGTTATTCCATTCTTTATTATTATGTTGAAATAACTTGTCTATGCGAAGTACCGCATACATGGTGAAATTCTTCTGTTATTCCATTCTTAATTATTCTGTTGGAATAACTTGTTTGTGCGGTCTATCGCATGCCTGGTGAATTTTGTTGTTATTCCATTCTTTATTATTCTGTTGGAATATCCTGTCTATGCGGATTACGCCTAACCTGGTTCCATTCTTTATTATTCTGTTGGAATAACCTGTCTATGTGGATTACCGCATGTATGGCGAATGATCCTTCGTATTCATTCTTTATTAAATTGTGGAAATGATCTGTCTACGTGGATTACCGAATGGGGGGTGAAAATCCATTTGTAGTTTCGTATATTCTATTATACTCATCTGGGATATCATTTCTTTTGTACTCGTCATAAAATAACATTTTCTTTGGTATTTTTCTGTTACGAGTTACTATTCATGGGTTACTATTCACCCGGTTACTATTCACTCTGGTATTATTCACTCGGGTATTCGGGGTAATTTTCGTGTCGTAGTACTATTCACGAGTTACTATTCACGAGTTACTATTCACAGATTATTATTCACCCGATTACTATTCACTCTAGTATCATTCACTCGGGTATTCGGGACACTTTTTGTGTCGGGATACTATTCACGGGGTACTATTCTCAAAGTACTATTCACCCAAAAAATATATTTCTTTTCTGTCCAAATTAATTTTGGAACATGAATATTATTCTTGAATTTTACTCTACAAAGTAGTATCATGTTGACAATTTGGACGTAATTGATTCCTAGATAAATTAAATTATATTTCTTTAAAATTTATCCTTGAACTTGTTTTATTGAATTATTATGTCATTGTCATCATCCTCGTGCTTATATTGTGATTAAAGTCATCTTTGACTTACGTGCATAGATGGACTTGGTATGATTATGACTAGGGATTATTCGGTATAATCATGTCCGTAATGTTATAGATGATGTTGTAAAAGTCCTCATTAGCCCGTAGTGCATTGATGGACAGTTATTGGTATGCTTATAACCAGGGATTATTCGGTATAATCATGACCATTGATGATTACATGAATATCCTTAGCCGTAGTGCAAGGATAATTCGATGATGTGGATTATTTATCAAGTTGAGTCTCAGCGATAACATATTGATTATACACTTTTAATTCCTAAAAGATAGTAGATATCATTTTCTACTTGATTCTTCTAATATACAGTTGTATGTCTTTGGCCTGTAGTGCAAAGATGAATTGTTAATGAATATCTTTGGCCGTAGTGCAAAGATAAATTTATTAGTATGATTATGAGTAGGAATTGTGATTTGGTATAACCATGGTTTTTGATGTTTCAAGCGAAGATTGTGATGAAAATTATCTTTGTCCTGGGTGCGAAAAGAAATTTAGAATCGCAATTATGATTATGAGTTATTCATATAATTGTGGACATAAATTGTTGATTGATGTTACAGGGATAAAACATTATTGGTGGACTTTTAACATGGAGAAGATAATAAACCTGATGGTCTATTTGACTTTTCTAATGGATTGCTTGTTCTGCTGGAACTATGGTTTAAAAGTTTTATCATCTACCATATGTTTTAAATCTCTGATTTTTTACTGATGAAGGCTATTGATGATGTAAATTATCTTTAGTCATGATATTCTTTATTGGGCTAGTTGTGCTCACCCTTTTTGCTTTACAATTCCTTTCAGGTAATAAGAGTGTAGCTGGGTCGAGCGGGGGTAACAGGAGAATAGAACGGTGTTGAGGTTCTTCCTAAATAGTATCGAAATAATTTTATTGAGAACTTTAGATAAGTGTGTCGTATTGTATACATCATTTGATATTTAATTTTGGTGAACCGAATAGGGTGAGGTGAACCAAACTTTAGAAGGGTGTTTTGCCACTATCATACAAGATGTCTAATGACATACAACCTCGTGTTATCATAAGACAAGGTTGTGCACATCTACTTCCAGAGTATATCTACAAGAACTACTTATAAGATCTTGGAGTTTGATTGAAATATAATTTTCAATTGCAGACTATGGAGATAGTTATATGTCAAGAGAAGCCTCACCATTGGAAAGAACATGATAGTAATCTTCTCATTCTTCTTTGGGGTCTATTGGGTCAACCAAGGATAATTCTATGGACATATGATATCTATCATAACCAAGCCACATGGCCTCCCATGTACGAAGGTTTCCTTGAGCATTTACCAAAGATTTTAATTTTTAAAACAGTTTTTAATTGTACTTTTATGTAAAGTAACACTGTAAGGTTGTGGTCGAGGCACCATGAGAGTTACATACATTTGTATTAAAACTCACAGTTTAACTGTGGTCATATTCTGCACGACAGTTCAACAGTTATATAAATGAAGTTTGTATTTGATTTTATAGTATGATATCTGGCGACTCAAACTGGGTCGTGTAGACCTATTTTGGGGGCGTCACAAAATTTGCACTGAATAGCAACTCTCAAAGTATCTAAATACTCATAAAAATACGCTCGACAATATAGAGAGAGAAAACTTATATTTCTGGTGTAGTTTTCAATTCTAACTTAAGCGCTTAATTATAGGAAAATGCTAGAACACCAGAGTAGACTAAATTAATAAAATATTAATTTTTCTTTTCTCATTTTCCACGCACACTTTTTTGAAAAATCTAGCATGCTATTTTTGAAAAAGAAATAGCAGCCCACATGTTTTTAAAAAACAAAAGTGGGTCCAACCCAATATTTAATAAAAACATTTTAATTTCCAAAACTTCAATAATTCATAATAAATAGCCCTTTTATCAGAAAAATATGAATTTTATGTCCATTCTATACGAAATTGAATTCTCTACAACTTTGCAGAAGAAAGTTTTTCCAAATTCTAAACAAAAATGTCTAAAATCCACATACGGATGATTTTTATTACCTCCATTCCGACAAAATACTGATAAAACACCTCAGCTTAATTCCTTCAATTATATCTACATAAAATAAATATTTCCTTATCATTTAAATCAATAAATAATTATTCATAAATAATATTACAGAATCACAATAATGACAACCAGGCCGTTCCCAAGAAAGAGGAAACTTTCCGATAAGGATCTCTCCTTACTGGTGCGCAATTAGGTGACCAAACCTCTCATTGACAGAACTTTCTAGACATTGCCAATAATGCTATCTAATAATATTATTCAAATAATATGAATTATTGATCTGATAATGGGAAATACTGTGTGATGACAATTATTGAAACAACAATAATATAAAATATCAATGCAGCAATTATAGAATCAATCAAATAAAATATTGAACAGTAATTACTGTAATAATTATTGAGTAGTGCCTTCTTACGTAAGAATCAATACTCAATAATTCAAATATACTGTGCAATACCGTGTACTACTGTGCAACCACGCGTATTACTATATTTTAACCACCGGGTATTCCAACAGTGTTAACGGTAACAACTGCGCCGTTATTTATAAAAACTAAAACTTGTCGTTTTCTTTATCTAACAGTTATTCCGTTATAGGGCCCACAAATGGTTGTGTTTTCGTACGAATATTCCCCGACAACAAGAATATTCCACGACCAAACGAATATTCCCCAACAATAATGAATATTTTATAACCACTTGCTTAATTTGTTAAATTTGCACATTTCATCCATAACCAAAGTATTATATCAAATTATCACCTTATTATTTCAAGATAATAAATAGAGAAAATTTAATTTTATTTATAATAAGTTGGGGTCTTACATTAAATGTTCACATAGTGAGAATAAATTTTATTACTTATTTGTATCTGGTTGATTCATAGAGGTGATCAGTTTCTACGAATCTTTAAGATACTCTTGTGGAACTGATCATACTCTATGTGTTATCAAAAAGTTAGAGCGTAGGTTTGTACATACATATTAACCCATCAGCAAAGATTACTCTACTTAAGAATAATTAAACCTTGGTATGCTTATGACCTATTTGAACCTCCTTTTAAGATGTTATATTCAACCTAAAACTTGGATAGAGAGAAAGTTTGTTAGTATTTGAGTTTCCAACTTCAGTGTACTTTCTCTTTTCTCCTTTTTTAGATAGAGTATGGCCTCTTGATAAAGTACTGTTATAGTGCATATGGTGATGAAATATGATGTACACATTTATACTAATGTGGAATCATACCTTTACATTGTCAATTTCTTGACAGTCATTTATCTTGATATACTGAGGTAAGGCATTGATGTGCATACTTTTTCCTTTACTTCTGACAACTTGTTGCTCCAGTTGTCCTTTGATCAATTAGTCATAGTCTTGAAGATGTAGGTTAAGAAAATCTCAACATTCTTTGATAACCTCGAGTCCTCAAGGTTCACATCCAACTGTTGGTTAGTCAAGTATAGATTTGAGAGTTCTTCTCTGAGTGAGTACTTCTTAGCACATATAGCCTTTTTGTCTATCAGTCTGGCGGATGCTTGACTTTTTATTGTTGATGCCTATTGAGCTCCCGCATCTATTCTTCAGACTAAAAGATTGACTATGCGCAAGGATTGGTCTTGTTTTTATGGCATTTAAGAACATGGACCAATCTGAACAGCTTCAGGTGTATATACACATTTACCTATACACAGTATTTCCAATTTGTGAGCTCATCTGTATTTACAAGTGACGTACTGCTAAACTAACTTTAGAACAATTTTTGTGCCTAGGATCAGACTCAAAGCGATTAGCTTTTGAATGTAGCATGAGAACCTGCTCTGATACCAATTGTTAGTTCCCAATAGACACATATTAGATCTAGAAGAGGGGTTGAATAGATCCTTTTTTATTTTCAAATACTTCTCTACTTTATTTTGTATTGCTAATGAATTAGCATATGACAAACATAAGAATCTTTTGATGTACAACAAAATAAGTAAAAGATCCCCTTCTTTGATATATTCACAATTATACAGATATTGTTCTTAGAGTTAGTTAAGTTGTAATCAGTTAATACATACATAACAGTTATGTACATAATATAAATGACATAAAGTAAATGACACAAGGGATTTTAAGTGGTTCAGAGACTCAAGCTCCTAATCCACTCTTATGCTTTCAACTAGCAGGATTTCCACTAAGGAAGGGTAGCACCTTGAATCACTAAGATTCCTTCAAGACCAGCAGCCTTGGAACTTTAGTTCACTAAGAACTCTACAAGGCCAGCAGCCTTAGAACTCCTCTAGTTCCCTTGGAACTCTTCAAACCCAGCAGGCTTAGAACTTAATTTAGTCGCTCCGGACAAGGAGCCCTCAGGCCCTGGCTACTTGTTATTGGTGGTGGTGGTGCGGAGCTACTAAAATGACTTTAAGCTTTAACATCTTTCGTACTTAGCAGCTTGGCTTAGTTCTCTTTGAATTTTGTTTTGAGTCTGGACCACATCTTCTCTGGTGCACCTGATCTTCACTCTTTTCTACTCATCTTCATTTTATATCTGTTGTGCACATCACCATTTGGGTTTGCTAAGTGTTTGAGCTTTTGGTAGACATCATCTGGCACTTAGCATTCTGTGAACCATTCTTGAATGGTTTACAGGCATGGTTTTCCACTTGTTATGTTTCAGCTTTCAGTTCATGGTGATTCGCATAGTGGTTCTCTGGATCTTCTTTGTGCTCTGCCACTTTTCTGAATGTTATTTTTTGGCCTTCTCGGCTCTTAGTTTAGTTGCCATCTTCAGTGGCATTCTCATCTTTGTTGAGTGAAGCTTTAGTCTATTTTAGTAAATCTTTCAAGCTGCTTCACTTCCACCTTTGTAATCTCACTGTCACTGAGACTTGTTCTGTTTAGCTCTGGTGGAACTCGTAGAGTCAACAATATAGCATTCTAGCAACTCAATGATTCTGCAACTTCAGCAACTATTGATCTTTGAAGCTCTAGCTGATAAATAATCAATCCCAATCTTCCTGTTGGAATATAGCCGTTGAAAGTAGTTTGAATTACCTCGCAGATCTCGAGTTATTTGGTGAAGACTGCATATGTGACATGACATCCCCTTTTTCACCTTTCTGACACTGCAATCTACTGTTTCACCTACCCCGTCAGAGATGTCACTTTGATGCCTCGGGCAGGTAGTCAACTTTATTCTCCCTTCTGATTTCTCGATTAGAACATCAGGGATTGTCCTTTTGCATCAATGCTCCCATTAAGCTATATTGAAATATCACTCTTCAGATTGAACCGTTTGATGAATGGGATTTATACCTGCGAATCAGATCTTTTGTGGCTTAAGTTGTTTCCTATTTTCAGTCATTTATTTAGCTTTTATTTATGTTTTATGGTTATTTTGTCTAATTTCTATAATGCAAGGCTTTACAGATGTTTTCCAACTTCCAGGGGCATAATGGGCAATATTACTGTATTGGCGTTGTAGCTCCAGGGATACACTAAGAATCTGCATCGCAGCGCCATTGCATGTTGGAACATAATGGAATTCGGCGCGACAATGCCAAGGATTACATAAAGAGCAGCACCGCAGCGCCGCTACACATTAGAACACACTGGAAATAGGCACCCCAGCGCCATACTCAGCACCCCAGCGCCATACCCCGGCGCTTCAGCGCCAAACATGGTGCCCCAACGTTATTCTTCCTCGCGCCACAGCACCGAGCCCTTCCCATGGAGTCGCGCCGCAGCGCCACCTCCGGTCTCTTTAACCTTACGTGGCGTCGCAATGCCACTTGCTGCTTTAATGATCGCGCCGCAGCGCGAGCTCCGTTGTCCAGACAGTAAAGGAGTTTAAAGGACCTAAAGAGAGGGAATAGAGACATACTTGTTTTCTAGCCACCTGCGATAGAAAACTAGACAGTTAGCACAGTCTTAAATTCTTATAAGAGAAATAAGCTTTGCTTTAAAGGAGGAACAATTATTGTATCCGACAGAAACTCAGTAGCTACACAGTGAAGAGAAGATTTGGAGGAAGAACACTTCAAAACATGGGTTTCCTTATTCCAAATCTCCCATTTATTTGTGTATTACTGAAAATGTGGAATGTATTGAAAATGTGTTTTTGTAACATGTATATAAACTAATTCCATTTTTAGGATTGCAATGTAACCTTTTGTTTAGCTTAATTAACTTTCTCTCCTATTTTATATAATGAATCATCTTGGAATGGGTTGTTGTATTTCGTACTTAATAACTAATTACTTGATAGAGAAATTGGCATTGATAATAATGGAAATTGACAAATGGATGTTATTATATATCTTTAAATACAATAACACCTATTATGACTATGCCAAAGGAATGTGTGCATAAACTGATAATAAGATAGACATATCTCTATTTGCCTTGTGTAACCTTGAGACTTAGCTTAATGACCTTGGCCTAGTTATTTTCACCAATAGACATATTGTGATTTATCTTGCTAGGGATGCGCATTTGATCTTAGATAGAAGCTTATGCGTATTTATTGTTCTCGGTTGACCTTTCCTTGATTTATTTGTAATTTGGAGAGTTAGGAGATTAGGCAACACATTAGGGGAGTTGTAATCCAATCTTGACATCCTAGCACAACTACTTCTTTTATTATTATAGTTTTAATCACATAGCTTAACCAACCATCTTGTTTCACTTGTTTAGATAAGGTAATAAAGACTTTACCTTAGTATTTGTTTATCTTTTAAGACTTTGTCCTCGTGGGTTCAACACTCAACTTATCTTATATTACTTGTGGACCGCGTATGCTTGCACGTGATTTAGCAATAGTGAAATCGGCCAACAAGTTTTTGGCGTCATTGATGGGGACTCAGTATTAATTATTATTCAATATTAAAACTAAGTCATTACGATCTTAATTTAAACTGATTCATCTGTTTAACTCTTTTTTCAGGTAGTCTTCATTGATTATGCCACCTTAGAAGGGTCGGAACATAATACCTCTCGATCCCGAGGTTGATAGAACATACAGACGACTGCGGAGAGAAAAATCTAAGGACATAACTACTCCTATAAAAATGGTTGAAGAACTTCAAAAATATTTGAGGGAGTATGTTATGCCTCGTATCGACGATCTCCAAGCGAGCATTCTCAGGCCCGCCATCTAAGCTATTAATTTTGAGATCAAGACGGGCTCCATTCAAATTTGCACCAATATTCAGTTTGGGGGACTACCGAATGATGATCCCAATGATCACTTAATCAATTTTATGGAGATCTGTGATACATTTAAATGAAATGGAGTGTCTGACAATGCCATCAGACTCCGGTTGTTTCCATTCACCTTAAGGGACAAAGCCAAGAGCTGGCTTCATTCATTACCATCAGTTTCCATCACCACGTGGGTTGACTTGGTATAGAAGTTCATGGAGAAGTTTTTTCTTCCCGCCAAAATAGCCAGGCTCAGTCATGATATAACTTTTTTTGTCTAGTTCGAATCAGAATCCTTGTACGACTAATGGGAGCGATTCAAGGATCTGCTGAGAAAATGCCCTCACCATAGATTGCCAGAATGGCTTCCTATCCAGATCTTTTATAATGGGCTATCTTGATGGACTCGTTTGAGTATTGATGACACCTATTGAGGAGCCTGCATGGCTAAAAATCACACAATAGGGAACGAACTAGTTGAAACAATGGCGGCCAATAATTATCAATGTCCGAATGATAGGCAAGCTCCAAAAAGAGCAGCGGGGGTATAAGAGGTTGACTCGTTCACATCATTAGCGGCTCGAGCTGCAGCACTAACGAAATAGCTAGACACCATGGGAGAGTTAGCAGTGCAGAATGTGCAGAGTGTCGTAGTCTAGTGTAAATTATGTCACAGTAGCCACCCTACTGATTAGTGTGCAATAAGCCCTGAGACAGTTCAATTTATTTATAACTACGGGTGGCAACAAAATGCTAATCTTCCCACTCATTACCACCAGGGCTTGAGAAATCATCCCAACTTCTCTTGGGGCAACAACAACAACAACAACCCCAATCAAGCATAACCTTCATCCACTAGGCTGAATTTTTCTAATCCTCTAGGTTTTCAATATCAGAATCAGTACAATCCACAACCGTAGAGCTCTCAAAATTAGTTTCACCATCCACCACCTCAACAGGAGAGAAAGCCTAGTTTAGAGGATCTCCTGTCACGGTATATTGGCCAGAATAAAACAAGGAGTAACAATCAAGAAGCCTCCATTCAGAATCTTGAAGTCAAGATGAGATAATTGGCCACTACTTTAAACAGTCGTCCACATGGCACATTGCCTAGTACCAATGATGTCAACTCAAAACGGGAAGGCAAATAGCAATGCAAAGCAGTAACACTCAGAAGTGGGAGAACTACTAATAAACAAGGTGGAGAGAGTTCTCGAGTGGAAGAAGAAGTTACTGAAAAGGAACCTGAAATGGAGAAGAATAATGAGAAATCTGGGGGTGAGGAAAGTATTAAAGATACCCCTCCAACACCATCTCCTCCAATGAATAAAGTCAATCCTCCTCTCCATCGGTTGCCTTTCCCCCAGCGTTTATAGAAATAAAAGTCGGACAAGCAGTTTTCTAAATTCCTAGACGTGTTGAAGAGGCTTCACATAAACATCCCATTTGCAGAGGCATTGGAGGGAATGCCAAGTTATGTCAGGTTTATTAAGGACATACTATCTAAGAAGCGGAAAATGGTGGATTATGAAATAGTGGCGCTAATAGAGGAGTGCAGTGCCATCCTACAAAACAAGTTCCGCTGAAGCTAAAAGATCCAGGACGCTTCATAATTCCTTGCACTATCAGGGACCAATTCATTTGCAAGGCTTTGTGTGATCTAGGGGCTAGAATCAACTTGATGCATCTGTCTATATATAAGAAGTTGGGCCTAAATGAAGCCAAACCTATAAGTGTCACTTTATAATTGGCTGATAGAGCTCTTATGTACCCGAAGGGGATAGTAGAGGATGTTCTTGTTAAGGTTGACAAGTTCATATTCCCAGCTGACTTTATTGTCCTAGACTTTGAAAAAGACAAGGAAGTCCCTATAATATTGGGCAGGCCAT
The DNA here is from genome assembly GCA_020205505.1 of Panax japonicus. Lineage (NCBI taxonomy): Eukaryota > Viridiplantae > Streptophyta > Magnoliopsida > Apiales > Araliaceae > Panax > Panax japonicus. Next base: position 53,358,924 of record CM035095.1, on the reverse strand, counting down.
TCTTGGTGACGGGGAGGACCCTAATTAATATACAGAAGGGGGGTTGACAATGAGGTTTCAGGATCAATAAGTAACTTTCAATGTCTTTAAATCAATGAAATATCTGAATACTTCTGAGGACTGCTTCCAGATTAATGTGATTGATAATTCAGTGAGGGATGTGTTCTCAGAAAGCTATATTACGGATCCCTTAGAAGCTACATTTATAGGGGATAGTACTACTAAAGAGCCCACACATGTGGAATTTGCCAAGTGGCTAGATGCTCCCCAAAGATCCAAACAGTTTCAAAGATAATTTGAGTCTCTAAATGCTGAGGCGTCTACTTCCAAGGCTCATCCGTCGATCATAGAACCCCCTGTCCTAGAATTGAAGCCTTTGCCCAATCACCTGAGGTATGCTTACTTAGGGGACTCATCTACTTTACATGTGATAATTTCTGCTTCTTTAACCGAGAGCCAGGAAGAAAAGTTGTTGCTAGTGATTAAGCAATACAAAACGGCCCTGAGGTGGTCCATTTCTGATATTAATGGGATTAGTCCAACATTATGCATGCTCAAAATCTTACTAGAAGAAGGGTCTAAGCCGTCCATTGAATACCAGTAGCGGTTGAACCCCATCATGAAAGAGGTGGTTCAGAAGGAGATTATAAAACTGGATGCGGGAATCATTCACCTCATCTCTGATAGTCCTTGGGTCAGTCCTATCCAATGCGTGTCGAAGAAGGGCGGAATGACTGTAGTGCCCAATGAAAACAACGAGCTGATTACAACTAGAACGGTGACTGGATGGAGGGTGTGTATGGATTACAGGAAATTGAACAAATCCATCTGTAAGGACCAGTTTCCTCTTCCATTTATTGATCAGATGCTCGATAGACTTCCTGGGCATGAATTTTATTGTCTGCTGGATGGTTACTCTGGGTATAATCAGATATCAATTGCTCCCAAAGATCAGGTGAAAACTACTTTCACGTGCCCGTATGGGACATTTTCATTTTGAAAAATGTCTTTCGGGTTGTGAAATGCTCCTGCTACATTTTAGCAATGCATGATGTCTATTTTCTCCGACATGGTTGAAAAGACCCTCGAGGTCTTTATGGATGTCTTTTCTGTTTTCGAGAGCTCATTCGATAATTGCCTGAGAAATTTGACTATCGTTCTCCACAGATGTGTTGATACTAACCTAGTATTGAATTGGGAGAAGTGCCACTTCATGGTTGAGGAGGGCATTATTCTGAGCCATCAGGTTTCTGTTGGCGGCATTGAGGTTGACAAGGCAAAAATTGATGTAATTAATAACCTTCCACCGTCGACATCAGTAAAAGGGATAAAGAGTTTCCTTGGGCATGCTGGGTTTTACAAGAGGTTTATCTAGGACTTCTCACGGATAACTAAACCACTGTGTACGTAAGACCCCAACTTTTATGAATAAAGATTAATTTCTCTCGAAATATATTTTTGAATATTATGGTGTGGATATAATATAATGTTATAGTTATGGGTAATATTTATAAATTTTGCAAAGTAAGCAAGTGGTTATATAATATTCGATTGGTCGGAGAATATTCATTTTAACAGGGAATATTCGTACGACGACACAATAATTGGTGGACCCCACAATGGAAGTATTATCGTAGTTAAAAAATGACATAATTATCTTTTTATAAAAATAACGGCGGAAGTTTTACCGTTAAACTGTTGAACTACTCGGTAGTAAAAGTACAGTAATACGCGTGGTTGCATAGTAGCACACGGTATTGATTATTGATGCTTACATGAGAAGTCACTTAGTTATACTCAATTATTGCTACAGTAATTGCTACATCATATCCCTTATATTATTGATTCAGTTACTGTCATAGTATCATCAGCATAATATTTTATATAAGATTAAATCAATAATTGAGACGACAAAGTTATTCATATTATTATTTGCAATGTTGACAATGTCTAGAAGTTCTGTCAAGAAGAGGTTTGGTCACCTAATTGCGCGCCAATAGGGAGAAATCCTTATTGGAAAGCCCCCTCTTTCATGGGAACGACCTTGGTTGTTAAATATTGTGAATTATAATATTAATGATGAATAAGTTCGTGTTGATTAAAAATGAAATTGATAGTTCCATTGTGTGGGAATTATTACTGTTAGTGGAAATCAGCATTTATTTCGATAATAATTGATGTCTTGAAGTTATCGGGTAATTAATTGGATAAATAAGCAATTAATTACTATCAATTCACATGCATATAACTATTTGTTCACATTTGTGCACTATTGATTCACATTCATGTACTATTAGGGGAGTTGGTGCAAGATTGATTATACTTGCATGACTAAATTAAAGATGGAGGTATAGTTGAAGTTACTATACTGTAATTAGTTTTTTTCACACGATTATACTATTGAGTCACATGAATGAACTATTAATTCACATGATTTACTATTAGGAGAGGTGGTGCAAGTTTGATAATACTTGTAGGACTAAATTAAAAATGAGAGAAAAATTGAAGGTATTGTACTGTAATATTTTGAGCCCCAAAATGTACAATTATCGAAACTATATATTCCAATAAATCGAAGCTCATTCTTCCTTTATTTCTAACCAATTCACTAAAGCTTTAGAGCAATTATTATAGAGAGGAATTATAGAGAGAAAGAAGAGAAGTCTGCTACCTCACTATCTCAATATCCAGTTCTTCTAAGGTAAAGGGTATTATTCTTTCGTATTCATGAAGAGAGTTATTTTTTTAATACTCGTAAGGGTTGTTATTCAATTCTTTATTATTCTGTTGGAATAACTTGTCTGTACGGTCTATCGCATGCCTGGTGAATTCTGTTGTTATTCCATTCTTTATTATTTTGTTGGAATATCCTGTCTGTGCGAATTACGCATGACCTGGTTCCATTCTTTATTATTTTGTTGGAATATCCTGTATGTGCAGATTATGCATGACCTAGTTCCATTCTTTTTTATTCTGTTCGAATGTCATGTCTGTGCGGATTACGCATAACCTGGTTCCATTCTTTATTATTCTATTGGGAACAATCTGTCTGTCCGGTCTATCGCATGCCTGGTGAATTCTTTTGTTATTCCCTTCTTTATTATTCTGTTGGAGTAACCTATATATGTGGATTACCATATGCATGATGAATGATCCTTCGTATTCATTCCTTACTAAATTATGGAAATGATCTGTTTACGAGGATTACCGCATGGCGGGCAAAAATCCATTTGCAGTTTCATATATTCTATTATACTCAGTTGGTTAAAGTTTTCACTTTTATACTCCATGAAATTAATAGAATATCCTGGATATTTGCGCTTCATCCAGTATCTTTTCATGGAAATATTATTCTGAACATTCTTGAATTTTACCCCACAAAGCAGTATCATGTTGACAATTTGGACGTTATTGATTTCATGATAAATTAACTTATAAGTATTTAAAATTTATTCTTGAACTTGTTTTATTGAATTATTATGTCATTGTCATCATCCTCATGCTTATATTGTGATGAAAGTCATCTTTGGCTTACGTTCATAGATGGACTCGGTATGATTATGATCAGGGATCATACGGTATAATCATGACCTATAATTTTATAAATGATGTTGTAAAAGTCCTCAGTGGTCTGTAGTGCATTGATGGACAGTTTTTGGTATGATTATGACCAGGGATTATTCGATATAGTCATGACCATTGATGATTTAATGAATATCCTTGGCCCGTAGTGCAGGGATGATTCAATGATGTGGTTTATTTATTAAGCTGAGTCTCAACGATAAAAATTGATGAAAACATTTTAAATCATAGAAGATAGTAGATATCATGCTCTACTTGACTCTTCTAATGGATTGCTTATTCCACTGCAGTTAAACTTGATGTCTATTGTATTTTATCAATTTAACATTATTGAAGACTAATGATAATTTATTCTGTATTATCTTAGTCATAATATTTCATACTGGGTTAGTTGAGCTCAACCTTTTGCTTTCATTGTTCTCTTCAAGAAATGAGAACGTAGCCGGGTCCAGTCGGGGAATAGAGTGATGGTCCGAGATGATGTATTAGTAGTCCTCACTATTCTATAAAATAGTGTGACAATAAATGTAATGAGGACTCTATTTGAGAGTGGATATTATCTCGAAGGCAATATTCCTGTTTAAACTCTCAGCTATGTTTTGTTCCATATTACATAACGGTTGTATAATTAAGGATGTATTGGTATTCTGTACCATGTATTTGGCTACTCAAGATGGGTGAGGTATACCTATTTTGGGGGCATAACATTTGGTATCAAAGCTAAGGGATATGATCCCTAGTTGAGATGTGAGACAAGAACTAGGAGGGGAGAGACGGGGAATTCCTTCGCTAGTATGACCTACCTAAGTTTATTTGGTATTTAATTGGTCGGTCAGAGTATAGGGATAATATGTGATATGTTAATTAACCCTTGTTTTGTGGCAGTATTTGAAAATGACATCCAAACATGTTGAGATAAGCAATGAAGCACATGAGACCGTTGAGTCACCAACGATCAATACCCAGGGTAATGTGTATCAAAAAGATAATAATCCTCATGTAAACAATAACACCGATGAAATGGTGAACGATGGGATGTTCAGAGGCTTTATGCAATTTATGCAACATCAGGTGAGAGCAGATCCTGTCCAAAATGTAGTTGGAAACATTAACAACTCTCGGACGGTCACCGCTAAGCAGTTCAAGGAGCTGGGACCACTGGAGGCTTTTGGAGAGCCAAAACCACTTAAGGCGAAGACGTGGATAAAGTAGATCAACAAGATATTTGATGTCTTGGGATGCTTCGAGGAGAAAAAGGTTCCCTTTGACACCTTCATGTTGCGAACAGAGGCAGATTACTGGTGGGAATCTGTAAAGCGTACTCAACCTGCCACACTCAAAATATTTTGGGAGAAGTTCCAAGAGCTGTTCAACGACAAGTATTTTCCTGAAAGTATTCGTCACATGAAGGATGTAGAGTTCATCAAGCTTGAGCAAAACAATATGACCATGGCGTAGTACGAAGCTTTGTTTGTCAAGTTGTCTTAGTTTGCGTCCCACTTGATTGATACTGAGGAGCGAATGACGCGAATGTTTCTAAGAGGTTTCATAAGAGGTTTGAAACCCGATATATGTCAATACCTCATTTCTCACAAACTTTGTTTATATTCAGATGTTGTGAATAGGGCTTAGTTATTGGAGTGCAATAATGAGTCAGCACAACCAAAAGGCAACGACCAACAACATGATAATAATCGTACCGATGGCAACGACCATCGGAACAATGATAACCATCGTGGAAGAAATCAATATGCCAGAAATGGTAATCACTTCGGTGGTAATCATGGCCATGACAATAAGAGTGGACATTTCAAGAAGAGGAGATTCAATAATGATGGAAAGACATCAGCACCAACACCTGTTGTTAAGGAAGGAGAACGACCGTCGGTCATATGTTACAAATGTTGAGGGGAAGGACACATAAGTCCAAACTGCACGATGCAGTACAAAGCATGCTACAATTGTGGAAAAGAAGGTCATCTAACCAGATTTTGTCGTGCACCAAAGTCAAGTCTAGCTGGGATGGAGGCATCAAAGGGTGTCCCAAACAAGACAAAACTGGTAGTTCAAGGGAGAGCGTTTGTCGTGACCTCCTAAAAAACGAGGAATCCAAACGAGGTGATCACGAGTAACCTAATCATAAACTCTAGCGAAGTTTATACTTTATTTGATACCGGTTCTACCCATTCCTTTATTTCTCCCACTTGCGCTCAACGTTTAAATTTGACTCTGGAAAAATTAGACTTTGACTTATCTGTTGAAACTCCATTGGGAGAAACCTTCATTACATACACAGTTTATAAGTCTTGTTTGATTCAAATCGGTAACCGCACATTACCTGTCTATTTTATTTCTTTGAAAATACTTGCATTTGATGTGATTTTAGGGATTGATTGGTTAACTACTCATCATGCTAAAATTAATTATTTTCGTAAGGTTGTTAGCTTTCATATTCCTAACCAACCTATTATGTGAATTAAAGCAACCAAACCACTAAAATCAATCACTGTCATATCAAGCCATAAAGCTATTCGTTTATTGAAAAACGGATGTCAAGCTTTTTAGCCCATGTCACAGATTTAAATAAAAATACGTCAGATTTGAATGATATTTCTATTGTTAATAAGTTTCTTGACGTATTACCTGAAGAACTTCTCGGCCTACCCCCAGAGCGTGAAATTAAATTTTGTATCGACCTTGAATCTGGTACAAAACCCATTTTCAAAGCCCCATATCGAATGGCTCCTATTGAACTTCAGGAGTTAAAAACTCAACTACAGGAATTGTTACACATCGATTTCATTTGTCCTAGTACGTCTCCTTGGGGTGCTCCTGTTCTATTCGTGAAGAAGAAAGATGGAAGTATGCGACTTTATATTGATTATCGAGAGTTAAATCATGTCACCATCAAAAATAGGTACCCGTTGCCTCGCATTGATGACCTGTTTGACCAGTCTCAAGGAGCCAAATTCTTTTCAAAGATTGATCTTCGTTCTGGATATCATTAGTTTAAGATTAAAACTGATGACATTCCAAAGACTGCTTTCAGAACTCGATACATGCATTATGAATTCCTAATCATATCTTTTGGATTGACTAATTCTCATGCTGCCTTCATGGACACGATGAACCGAGTATTCAAGGAATTGTTGGATCACTTTGTGGTCGTCTTTATTGATGACATCATCATATACTCCAAAACCAGTGAAGACCATGAGTAACACTTGAGGCTGATAATTTAAAAGCTTCGTGAAAATAAGCTATATGCCAAGTTGAAGAAATGTGAGTTCTGGCTTGAGGAAGTTGCATTCCTTGGGCACGTGATATCAAATCATGGAATATCTATTGACCCAATAAAGATTGAAGCATTTCAAAGCTGGGAGCAACCTAAGTCAGTGATCGAAGTACGTAGCTTTCTCGGCTTAACTAGTTATTATCGGAGATTCTTAGAAGGGTTTTCTTGAATCGCTACTCCAATAACGCAGCTGACTCGAAAAGATACAAAGTTCGGTTGGAGCGAGGAATGTGAGAAGAGTTTTCAAGAACTCAAGAGAAGACTCATTTCAACACCTGTTCTGACAATACTGTGACACCCCCAAATCCGGGTTACCTGACCCCCGAATTTGGTGTTCACGATTCACACTATAATATCATTTAACTACCCATTCATATATAAATAGGAATATATAAGTCATTAACATAAGTTGTTAATACATAAGTCCCAGGTTTTTTAACCTTAAATTACAAACATACCCCTTAGATACACAAAAAGGGTTTACAATACAACATAATAATAATACTGTTCTTTATAACTACTCCAGCATCTTGCCTTTGCCTTTGTTCTTCTTTGACCCGCTGGCCTCTTCGTTCCTAGCTGAAATGTTTCATTTATAGAAAGGGTGAGCAACTAGTTTTCCCCGCATGTTAAGACATACAATAAATGTATATGAATTATCAATAATAACCTATCTATTTTGATAGAATGAAACCAAAGTTCGGGGAACTTTGAGTTAGCTGAACAAATCGTTAATCAATAACAAGGCTTCTCCTTTTCTATGCAACACCATAATTTGATAATGAAAGAGTACAACGCTTTCAAAGTTCTACAAGAATCAATTTCTACACAATAAAAAAGTGGAATAATTTCCATATTTAAACTGAGCGATCACACAAGATCTTTGAACTTATTTTTCGGGTATCTATCAAAGATTTACTTTGATATATACCAGGAGTATCAGATAACTATAAAGATTAAATCATACCCCTCTGCAAGTACTTAGAGCCGGCCAACTCCTTGTACCCTATATTATGCATAATACTCAAAATGGACGCAAAGGTCGAATTCACGACCCAAAATGTTCCCTTTATATAAAAGGTTGTTCTTCTCAGTTTTAGAATTAAGATTTTGATTTTACAAAGAAATACTGTGATTTCAAATTCTATTTACTTATTGATCTTGACGAAATAATTGGCATCGATTCTACCAATACCAATTGAATTATTTTCTTGAATTTATCGAGTTCTAACAAATGTTTGTCTAGCCAGAATAATTAGCTAAGACATTTCTCAACACAATTTGATAATGAACAGAAATTATCTGTACTGTCAATTCTAGCTTCTACAGATTTGAATATTCAACAACAGTAATTCTATGAATATATATTTCTGAATCAGTAATTCAATTTTAATTATTAAGAATGCACTAACTGTGAATAATCAACAATAACTTCCATGGATGTGGTGTAATTAGCAATAATTAACCACTATAATAATTGAATGAAATATAACTCAAGGTTAAGTTAGGAAACTTGCCTCTTCCGCTGATTACAGCTACACAATACACTTATCTGTTTTCGAAAGACCTATAACCAATAATATCGGTCTCACAATTAGTACAAATATTTATAACACATAACACTGTATTTTAGTGTCAAACTTCTTCTAGGCACATTACCACATAGCCACATTAGTGTTTATAACCTATATAAACATTTATCAAGTCTAACTATTTCAGTCTGGTTGGATTTCGGTCCATTCACGGTGTTCTGGTCACCCTATCCGACAATTAACACATTGATTGTCAATTAAACTTGGTCTATAAGCTTGAATATTATTTTAGATAAGTCAAATATCGATAATAATATTTTTTGAAAACTTTTAATAATTTATAAACAATTATTATAATTTTTTTTCAAACACTTAAATCATTTTTAAATGATTTAATTATCAAATAATCATATCATTATTACTATTTAATAATATCAAAATAGTAATAACATACATTCCAAAATATTAAAGTGATCATCAATAATTTAAAATATTTTTAAATCATCAATATTCTACTTAAATGATTTTTAAAATATTTAAAATCATTTTTAAATCATCACCATTAATATATAAATATTAATGAAATTATTATCTAAATATTAATAGTCATAATTTATAACTTAAAATATTTTTAAACTATTTTTCTCATTTTTAAATCAATAAAATCATTTTTAATTCATTTATTTAATATAATAATTAAATAAATCAAATATCATTAATATTACTTTATTAATGAAAATTCTCCAAAAATATTGAAAATTATATTTTATAATTTAAAATATTTTTTAACACTTTATTCTAAATTAAAATAATTTTTATATCATTTAAATCATTTTTATCTTATTTATTTAATTTAATAATTAAATAAATATAATATCATTAATATTAAATTATTAATGAAAAATTCTCCAAAAATATTAAAAGTTGCATTTTATAACTCAAAATATTTTTAAATACATTTTTCTTATTTAAAATGATTTTTCATAATATTAAATCATTTTCTCTAATTTATTTAATAAACTAATTAAACAAATTAAATACCTTTAATATTTAAATAAATATAAATATTAATGAAAAATATTCTATTGGTCAGAAATTATCTTTCATAATTTAAAATAATATTTAAAACCATTTTTGGTAATTTTTAGAATTTATTTCTATTTTTTAATTAATTTCCGGAATATTCAAAAATTAGAAAATAAATAAACCGTCGCTAAAGCCCTTTAACGACACAAAGCGTCGCTGTTGGTGTTCTTGAGCTCAAGAACACTGACAGCCGGCTTTACTACCAGTCACGTTTGACCGTATATAATTTCCAATCTGTTCATGTTCTAGGTTATCTAAAACTTTGGTATTGTAGTATTAATGTAACACTACAATACCCAATCAATACTTTGGTCAAACAACATCACAACAAGGATATCAAAGCCTCCAAAGTGGCTGTCAGACGGTTTCTGGAATTACCGAGAAACCCAACAGTTTGAGTAGGCACTTTCGTGCTCGATTTTATATGGGTTATGGTAATGATTTATGCTAGTTTATGGTTTAAACCTCTGGTACATGTGTCAAGGAACAATACTACAACAACAAATCGGTCCAGAAACAAACCATTCACAATCTACAAAGCAGTCAAAGCATGTCAGACGGCTTGTTCTTCAAATTTCTGGAAATTTCCAGAAATGTCAAAACTGAGCGAGTAGCTCACTTTGACCATTTGTTCTGCTCAATATATTATATTATTTTAGAGATCTAAAACCTGAAATACATAATAAACATAACCAGCTACAAAATGGTTACAACACCAACATCAAAACATGAAAATACTGACAGATCTTCTCGCTACAAAACGTTGTCAGACACTGTTAATCACGTTCTGGGTTACCCAGAATATACTCGGTCATGCCCGGTCAACGGTTTTTGACCGATTATATATTCGATTCCAGACATCTAATGATCCTGATTTCTTTTTCATCTTAATGACAACATACCAGGCTAAAAATTCAAAACTTAAAACAACACATATCATATACTAGAAAGGATCTGTGGCGACTGACATTAATTGTCAGACCACATTTTAAACTCAAGAACAGTTTTGAAAAACTTCGAGTTTTATCAACTTTGATGCTATGGATCTATGATAGATCAACATAGATCATTGAAAAACATTATCTAGCAAAGATTCAAACACATAAACACAAATATCTCTTAAGCATACAAGATCAAAAATTAAAATTAGGTTTATACCTTTTCTTGAATAATTTTAGATCTTGGCTCTCCAATCTGTTATTTGGTTGATCAAGGACTGAAAATATGACTGATCTACTATAAATTTTCGGACACAAGGAGAGAGAGAGAGTTGGTAGGAGCAAAGTTGATAAATGATCAAGTTTTTAATGATTTCTCTCTCTCCAATCTCTTATATATTGCTTGGATATGTTGCTATGGCTGGGATTTCGGCTGACATTGTTGGATTTGCAGAGATTTGGAGTCACAAAGTCAAGAGAGTTGGTGACCAACTATTGATTTGGCAAGATATACAAGTAATCTAATAAAATATCCACAAAGGGCATTTTGGTCTTTTGAAAATTAAATTTAATGGCATTTTTGACAAATGCACAAACCCTTAGGGTTTAGGGTTTGGATTAGGGTTTAGGGTTTGAACCTTTTAGGTTTTAAAATTCTAATTCCCATAAATTTCAAATTTAAGGTTCACAAATTAGAAAATAAAATTCCTAAAATGCAATTAGGTTTTCTAAATAGAAAAATTAATATACAAAAATATAATTAAAGCTTTCTAATCATATTTAAGTTTAATGAACCCATAGGCTTGTCAATTAAGATTAGGGTTTCCTACTTTAGGGTTTATAATTCTCAGTTTTGAAATTAGGGTTTCTCGGCGTATAATTAGGGTTTCTAACAGCACATTAGTGTTTCTAATCATGAGATTAGGTTTTCAAATCTCTTATTAGATGTTATTAATATTAAACTTTATCCGATCAATCATTGATCAAAAATTCTATACCGTTCAAACACATACATATTAATATAATTATTTTAATTATATTTTTTATCGAATCCTGTTCCAAAAATTAGGGTTAGGGTTTCTATTCTCCGTTAAGCACAACTCCACTATAATTTTATTAGTCAATACATAAATTGACCTTCTCGATACACGTATCACAGAAACTTGTCATAAAATTGATAATTAATATTAATATTAATTAAAAAAAAATTTATTCGTAAATTTTGGATTATTCGAAATCCTGGGTTATCACATTCACCCCTCCTTAAAAGGATTCCGTCCTCGGAATCACCGCTTTCTTATATTCTACAATCTTTTAAAGTTGTATTATCAATTTATTTTAATCAACACAATATTAATTTTGGTTTCAAATTCTAACCTGTGACTTGAGTCTATAAAAGAAAATAGTTCACAGAATTATCTAACTCCTATTATTCACGTAATGAAATCCTTACCTGCTGCCACTACATCTTGCGCCGTCATGTTGAATGTACAGGCCGTTGGTCTTCCTGGCTGTGCAGGTCCTCGAATCATCAAGCATCCGCCACCGGGTCCCTTGTTGGCGCTTTCCTTCTCAGCATTTCTTTTCGGACAGTTTCGTACAATATGGTCGGTCGATCCGCATCCAAAGCAACCATAAATTTTTTTCGGACTGGGACAATTGCGTGACATATGCCCCTCTTGCCCGCATATATAGCAGACTCCTTTCTTCTTCAAGCAAACTCCAACATGGTTCTTCCCAAAATTCGAACATGGCTCCCTTCCCTTCCTATTATCTTCTGTCTTATTACCCAACTGGGTATTCTCATTCCATTTTCTCTTATTCGGATTACTTCCTCCACTACTTCCACCGTCATTTATTTTCTTCTTCTTTTCCTGATGAAATCGAGACACTGCTTCCCTCCCTTCTTCAGCAATTAGCGCTTTCTCCAATAGCGCCGCAAAAGTGTTGATCTGCAGCACAGCTACTTTGTTGAATATCCCCGGCTTTAGCCCATTCTCGAATCTTCACGCCTTTCTTGCTTCTGTGTCCACCTGATGAGGTGCAAATCGTGCCAATTCGTTAAATTTAACCGCGTATTCAGAAACAGACATGTTCTCCTGCTTAAGTTCCAAGAACTTAACTTCCATCCGAGCTTGCATACTCGGTGAGAAGTAGTTCTCAAAGATCAACTCCTTGAATCTTGTCCACAACACCACCTCTGTACCAGCTCTCGCTTGGTTCGTCTCCCACCAGTAATTAGCTTCTCCCTTCATCAGATAAGTTGCGAAAGCCGTCTTTTGCTCTTCTGCCACACGTGCAATGATGAATGCTTTCTCCATCTCCTTTACCCAAGTTTGGGCTTCAATCGGATCGGTGGTTCCCTTGAATTCCGGCGATCCTACCGCTTTAAAATCCTTGAAGTTAACTAATCTATCAGCTAGTTGTTCTCTCACTCTTCCTCTTCCTGTGGGAGCTCTATTCTCCATAGCTTCGGCTATCATATTTGCAAAATTTTGCATTGGGTCAACTTGACCTCCTTCGTTATTCACTGATTGTTCTTCTCGTAGGTTTCGATTCTGTCGTCTAGGCGGCATGATCTGATTTAAATAAAAAAAATCTTATATTAATTCTCACATAATCGCATATTTATTCAAATAGCACATAGTACATTTAGTACTTCACATATTACTATCCCTTTTTAAATCATATCAGGATTAACAACACAACTTTACACAAAAAGTTGTTATTCTCCATTTTCACATTACTATATCCAGTTCATCAAACTTACCACACTTAGGAGTTCAGTAACTTGCCACAATTATATGAGTGTATGAACTTATCCTAGTCAGACCTTTGACATCCATTCGCTGAGGGGTTCAAAACATTTCATATAATTATGAGTCATGAACATACCATAAGTATGAGTTCTAAGAACTCACAAATTTATTTTAGTCTTATAAAATAAAGATTTCATTCATACAAACATATCATTGCATTTATATTCATGCAAATATTACATAGTACTTTTCAGTACACTACCCATATGATGAATGGGTAGTATACCCATGAATTGGATACATTTGGACTTAAGTTATTGCATTTTTAAGTTATTTAGTAGCATTTTATTGTGTTTATTTCTTGTTTTGCAGATTTGGGAGCTGAAGGGGGCAATTATGGGAAATTCAAGCAAATAATGGCAATTCGGTAATTAAAGCGAAGTACAGCGCCGGGGCGCTGGAATTAGTACTATCCTCAGCGCCGGGGCGCTGAACCTCGGCAGGCGTTGACTGGTTACGCGCGGTTGACTTTCGGATGGACTTAATTTGGTTATTGAGAGCTAGAATAAAACCTAATTGGAGAAGGATTGTGGGGATATAAAAAGAAACAAAGTGCTGAAATAAAAGAGAGCCTCGTTTTGGACTTTTATTGCGGAGGAAAGGATTCAAGAAGTTCTCTATTGCAGGCTACGTGAGATTGCTTGGAGATTAGGGATTGGCTACAGAGTTTATTCTTTTTCTCCTTATTTTTAATTTATAATTCTTTAAGGATGATTTGTCAACGATTAATGTTTTTTATTTCCGAGATGAACTAATTCTTTCATTAAGATTTCAATTGAACCTTTTATGACTATAAAGTAGTTATTCATTCATTCTAATTACTTATGTTGAAGTGAATTGTTCATCATGTTTTGACTTTATTGCGTAATTATCTGGCCAATAATTATCCTGTTATTCTAGAAGGAATTGGAAGAGGAATTCTAGGGTTAGAACTGGGCATGATGATATGTGACTTGATTATTTGCATAATTAGGTTTGTGAATTGAATGGAAATATCTTTTCACCGTATATAACACATAGGGAATTGGAATTGGAAAGCGTTTAATTCAATTGTTTTGCATAGGAATATAGCAAGATTAATCTAGATTAAATAGAAGTCAACTGATCACTTGGAAAAGGACACTTGGCATTTAAGAATTCTTGTTAACAATTCAGTAGACATAGTAATTGGGATGAGTAGGTAACTGATTTATGGTTTATAATTGGGGATATTGAAGTCTTAACCTTTATCTATCGGAAATCATTTATTCAAGCATTAGTTTATTTAATCAGTTATTTTAGAATAATATCTTTTGGTGTTCAAATTTGTGTTAGTAATTCAGGAAATCATAATTTCTTCTTGTTCAAATAAAATTGAATTGATATAGTATTAGTAGTTGAGATTTATTAATTAGAATTCTCTGAGGGAACGATACTCAACTTATCACTGTATTACTTGTTGACCACGTATACTTGCGTGTTATGCGTAACTAGATTTTACTCAACAAGTTTTTGGCGCCGTTGCCGGGGAATTTTTATTAATATTAATTTCATATTAGTTATAATCAGTTCGATTTTAATTTGAACGCTACTTAATTTTTTTTTTCCTTGGATTGGCAGGAATTCGTGTATGCACACTAGATCGAAAGCGAGAAAGGAACTTCTTACGTACACCGACAACCTTGAGCAGAAGTTTCAAACAGTGCATTTGAATAGTGAGGCTGCACATCTGGAAGACGACCTGACAACTCAAGAAATTCTCGTAAACTTGGCAGAGAATGAACAGAAATCACTTAGGGATTATGCCCTGCCAAATGTCACGGATCTACAGTCCAGTATTAAGAGATCGGCAATCAATGCAAACAGTTTCGAGATAAAACCGGGATCAATTCAGATGCTACAGAATATATGCCAGTTTGGGGGTAATTCGATAGATGATCCTAATGAACATATCTTGAGCTTTTTGGAGGTTTGCGATACCTTCAAATTTAACAATGTGTCGGAAGATGCTATAATATTGAGGATGTTCCCGTTTACTTTGAAAGATAAAGCACGAAGCTGGTTACACTCCTTACCTCCTGGTTCAATCACCACATGGGATGACTTAGCTCAAAATTTTTTAGCTAAGTTCTTCCCACCAGCGAAGTCGGCCAAACTACGGAATGATATTCATACTTTCGCACAATTTGAGTCAGAATCGTTATATGAGGCGTGGGAAAGATTTAAGGATATGCTCCGTAAGTGCCCTCATCATGGAATCCCACAGTGGATGCAATTAGGGATATTTTGTGATGGTTTGCACGCAGCTACGAGGGCTAGTATTGATGCAGCAGCTGGAGGTGCAATCATGTCCAAAAATTTTGATGAGGCATATCAATTGTTAGAAACAATGGCTACCAACAACTATCAGTGGCCCATGACGAGAAACAACCATCCAAAAGTATCGGGGAAGTATGAAGTGGACAAGCTGACAGCATTAACAGCATAAGTGACTGCAATAGTTAAGCAAATGGAAACATGGCATCCACAAGCCACACATCAGGTAGCGATGGTTTGTGAGTTGTGTGCTGGGGGTCATGCGACGGATCAGTGTGCCATAAATTCTGAATCAGCACAATTCGTAGGAAACTATAATCGCTCAACTCAACCGTATTCGACTCAAAATGCGTATAATCCAGGTTGGAAGAATCATCCAGGATTCTCATGGAGTAACAATCAAACTGCAGCTCAGCCACCTAGGCAACAAAACACCTCCGGATTTCAAAATCCGAATCAACAACCAGAGAGGATATCAAGTTTGGAAGCAGCAGTGGAAAAATTCGTTAGAGCATCGGACAAAAAGAACGAGGAACAAGACAAGAAATTGAACCAATTAGATTTGACTCTGCAAAGCCACGGGGCATCGTTAAAGAACCTGGAAAATCAATTGGGACAAATAGCACATGCATTGAATACCCGTCCACTAGGAACGCTCCCGAGTGATACAGAAATAAACCCGGGCAGAAATGAGCACTGCAAAGCAGTAATCTTACGAAGTGGGAAGGAGTTGCAAATAGTCAAGGATAAAGAAAAGGGGAACAACGCAACAGCTGAAATAGAAGAAGTTGTGGAAACTGAGAAAGATAAAGAGGAAATAGGAGAGAAAAATGCATCCGGGACAACGACAACACTGCCACCCATACCATATCCGTAGAGATTTCAGAAATCCAAGTTAGATAAGCAGTTTTCAAGATTTTTGGATATTTTTAAAAAATTGCATATCAACATCCCATTCGCCGAAGCTTTAGAACAAATGCCGAGTTATGCTAAGTTCATGAAGGATGTGCTATCAAAGAAAAGGAAATTGGGGGATTTTGAAACAGTGGCGCTAACTGAAGAATGTAGCGCAATTATTCAGAACAAGTTGCCTCCAAAGCTGAACGATCCAGGTAGCTTTTCTATTCCATGCGATATTGGTAATCAGTTTTCGGGTTGGGGGCCAGTATTAATCTGATGCCCTTATCAGTCTACCGTCAGTTCGGGCTCCAGGCACCAAAACCGACAAACATCAGTTTACTGTTGGCAGACCGATCAGTTACATATCCACGAGGTATCGTTGAAGACATCTTAGTAAGGGTAGATAAATTCATCTTCCCAGCAGACTTCGTTATCTTGGATTGTGAAGTAGATATGGAACTTCCCATCATCCTCGGACGACCATTCTTAGCAACGGGGAGAACGTTAATCGACGTGCAAAAAGGGGAATTGACAATGAGAGTTGACGATCAACAGGTCACTTTTAATGTGTTTAAATCCATGTCTTATCCAAAGGAAAAAATGGAGTGTTTGCGGGTGGATTTAATGGAGGAGATAGTCAATCACAAGATTTGCTGTAATTATTCAGAGGATCCGATAGAATCAATGTTGCTCGGTACAGATAACGATAGGGTTGCTGCGGACAATGAGCATGTCAAATGGCTAGACACAACATCATTCTACCGGAAAAGTAATCAACCATTCGACACCCTTGAAAGGCCCAAAACGGAAGAAAAAAAATGCAAACCCTCGATAGAAGAGCCACCGGTGTTGGAATTAAAACCACTTCCCTCTCATCTTGAATATGCTTATCTAGGGGTAGACGCGACTCTACCAGTTATTGTTTCGACAAAGCTAACTGACACCCAAAAAGAAAAGTTGCTGCGGGTTCTGCGCGAGTTCAAAACAGCGATTGGGTGGACTATAGCGGACATTCGAGGTATTAGCCCATCGTTCTGTATGCATAAGATTTTAATGGAAGAAGGATCAAAACCAACCATTGAGATGCAAAGAAGGTTAAATCCTATTATGAAAGATGTGGTAAGAAAGGAAATTATAAAATGGTTGGATGCCGGTATTATTTACCCAATTTCAGACAGTTCATGGGTGAGCCCTGTACAGTGTGTACCAAAAAAAGGGGGCATGACTGTGGTAAAAAACGAAGCTCATGAGCTTATCCCAACAAGAACTGTTACAGGCTGGAGAGTATACATGGATTACCGCAAGTTGAATAAAGCCACACGCAAAGATCACTTTCCCTTGCCATTCATTGATCAGATGTTGGACCGGTTAGCCGGACATCAATTCTACTGTCTGTTAGATGGATATTCAGGGTACAATCAAATTGCCATAGCACCGGAAGATCAAGAAAAGACCACGTTCACATGTCCATACGGTACGTTTGCATTCCGGCGTATGTCATTTGGTTTATGTAATTTGCCGGCAACCTTTCAACGCTGTATGATGGCAATCTTCTCTGACATGGTCGAACATAATTTAGAGGTATTCATGGATGATTTCTCCGTGTTTGGTGACAGTTTCGACTCGTGTTTGAAGAATCTGGTCTTGGTGTTAAAAAGATGCGTGGAGACTAACCTGGTGCTTAACTGGGAAAAATGTCATTTTATGGTTCAAGAAGGAGTTATTCTGGGCCATAAGGTTTCTGCATCCGGATTGGAGGTGGATAGAGCGAAAATTGAGACAATTGAGAAATTACCTCCTCCATCATCTGTGAAGGGCATTCGAAGCTTTTTGGGACATGCAGGGTTTTATAGACGCTTTATTAAAGATTTTTCAAAGATTTCGAAACCCCTATGCTCACTTTTGGAAAAAGATGTGCCATTTAAGATGGATCAGGCATGCATCGAGGCATTTGAGGTATTAAAGAAGAAATTGGTCTCTGCACCAATCATTGTAGCACCCGATTGGTCTTTACCGTTCGAATTGATGTGCGACGCCAGTGATTACGCGGTGGGAGCCGTATTGGGACAACGTCACGATAAGATTTTTCATACTATCTATTACTCTAGTAAGACATTGACAGATGCCCAGCTGAACTACACAACAACCGAAAAAGAATTACTCGCAGTGGTGTTTGCTTTTGACAAATTCAGAGCTTATCTCCTAGGCACCAAGGTAATTGTCTACACTGATCATTCGGCTATTAAATATCTGATTGAAAAGAAAGATGCTAAACCACGGTTAATACGATGGGTGCTGTTGTTACAAGAATTTGATCTGGAAATCCGGGACAGAAAAGGTACAGAAAACCAAGTGGCGGATCATTTGTCTCGGTTAGAAAATACAGCGGAACAGAAAGAAGACAACTTAGTGATTAATGAAAAATTTCCAAATGACCAACTGTTCCGGGTAACTATCCTATTGCCTTGGTATGCTGACTATGTAAACTATGTGGTTGCCAAGGTGTTACCGCCGGATTTGACTTCACAACAACGAAAGAAGTTTCTCCACGATGTGAAGCAATACTATTGGGATGAACCGTTTCTG